>JBAMBJ010001407.1:0-48288 GCA_037043495.1 Drosophila recens | reverse complement strand
GTGTAAGTGTGTGTATTTAAAAGGTGCAAAAACTTTTTAAAATGTTTTCAAGCTACTCTTCAACAAACATGTTTTTTTTTAAGTTACAAAAATATACTAATTGAATATCGCAATATATTACTTCTTAAGACCTTTTTAATATCCAGACTTTATTTAAAATACTTAAGAATTAGGCATTATTGAGATAGTATCTCATTCTACTTACTCTTTTTAATTAATCTGTCTCTAGGTCCCTCAAAAATCAGCTTTTAAAGAAAAACAATTTTAGCATATTTACATATTTACTTTTTTCGATAATCACTTGCCTTCAAGTTAAATTCTAAAATGTTTATATACTTTTCATTCTTTGAATTTCCTAATTATTTCATGTTAAACTCTTCAGAAAACCCCACGAACCCACTTTTATGGATTTACTATCTTAACCAGTTTACTTTTCTCACCTTTTCATAATCTATTTATTCATCAAATTTCCTTAGTAAAATAATTTAGTAACATTTCCCTGTATTTGACAGTCTCTCATAAATATTTGTATATAGCTAAAGTTAGCTTTATTCGGAAATATGACAGCTAGAAATCCGTTGAAATCGCAAAGTTCCCGGTAAACTTATCAAGCTGATTTCTAGCCAATTTGCTTTGCCACTAAACTTGGTCTGTATATTAAACGCTAACTTATCTATATATAATACAGAAATTTCGCCACTTTATCATACTATATTATGTATATGCAGATATGCAATGAATTCGAGTATATCTTAAATAAAACCAACACCAAATTATTCATGCACTTTTTGTGGGTATTTTAAATTGTGTTTTGTACAAATTTAGAAAAAGTTATTTAGTTTAAGGGACGAGGGAGTTAGCTTAGGGAAAGGGGGCGTAAAACTCACCTGTGCTGACGCAGATTATCACGTTGCTTGAAGTATTTGCCGCAGACCTCACAGGAATATGTTATCTCTGGCGATTTGTGCGTGCGCTCGTGTATCATCAGATTGTATGGCTTGGTGAAACGCCGCTGGCAATACTTGCAAATGAACTCACACTTTGGACGCATCTTGCGACGGAAATCCGACCGGCAGTCATCGTTGTCGATTCGCATTACAGCAAACATTTTGACAGACGATATATTTTCCTCTTTTTTTTGTGTGTGTGTTATTTTTGTTTTTCCTCTTCTTCTTGTTGCCTACGTGCGACAGACGCGCGCGCGCTCAGTGCTCACCACAACCACAATCAAGTGGGTGAAGTTGTAGTAATTGTTGTTGTTGTTTTCTTTTGGGTTTTTTCTCTTATTGAGCTTGACGTCGACGTTGGCGTCGGCGTCGCTGTCCGTGTCGGTGTCAGTTCTGTGCCTTGCCGACCACTCTCACGCTCTCACACTTACGACGCTCTCTCTTTGCACTCTCTCACTGTGTGTATGTGTGTCGATCTCTTGCACTCGGGCGCTGAGTGGGGTTGTTCTTGATATTGCGAGTGCGTGCGTGTGAGAGTGTGTGTTTGTGTTGGGAGCTTTGCTCAATGCAGTGAGCGTAGTGCTTTAACGGTACTCAAAGCGTAATCGCTATCTGTATTGCTATTGCAGATAACAAGCACACACACATGTATGTATGGATGAAATGTGGCAACACTGCTGTTTGTTTTTTCTTTTTGATAAATGTTTTTGCTTCTTTTGGTTTTCTTTTTTGTCAACTATCACACACTCGTTGGCGTTGTTGTGATTTCACCGTTTGCTAGTAGTTGCGTTGTTGTTGTAGGCGTTTTGGGTGGGCCGTCTTTCCAACTGCTGCTGCCGTTGCCTTTTAGTTTATGGCGCACTTTAAGGCAAACACCTAAAACGAGGGAGATAGACAGAGAAAGAGAGAGTGAGACAGTGTTAAATAAAGTTAGCAACGCCTGCGACATCTTTTATGTGCCAATAAATTTGAGCAAAAATACCACGACAACAACATCACAACAACCACAACAACAACAAGTTGTCAACTTAAATCACGCAACATGAAATTGAAAATGACTCATTAAAGCCTGAACCGCTGAACCACCACCGCAACACCACCGCACCACAACCCGCAACTGGAACCTGGTGTTGACATTTACAAATCACCAACCGCCCAGTTTCAGTTGCTAACCTTCGTTTATAATTTGTCTTAAACGACAACATTTTCGAGCTGACTGAAGTTTCAGCTGTTCAGTTCATTGTTGGCCAGGTTTCTTTTAGTATATCGGTTTCACACTGTCACCAACCGCCTTCATTGCTGTTGTCAACTGTACTTCCGCAACACAATTGTTCAATTAGCGACCTCACAACGCAAAACACCGAAGCTTTTATGCCCTTAAAGTAGCTGAAGCTCATTAAAGCTCATTTATAAAAAAAAACTTGATTTTGTTTGTTAACAAAATAAAAATTAAAAAAGCTTAAGAAAACCTTCAACTAACCAGAGCTTTTTAAAACTTATTTATTTAATAACAGATTTGAAATACCTAAATTGTCATAAATAATCAGAAGTATTCAAAAATAATCAGAAAAAATTCAAATAAATCCGAATACTCGACTATTTTTGATTATTTTTGATTTTTTCTGATTGTTTTTGAATAATTGTAATAATTTTAGATTATTTTTGGTTTTTTCTAATCGTAATCATTAAATAATTGGACAAAACCGAAAATAATCGTAATTTAATCATTAGTTCGAATTTTAAACAAAAATAATCTAATTACTAATGATTACTAATCATTTTTAAACAGGCATGCCTTCAGCTAACCAGAGTTTTAAAAAACTCTAATTAAAGTTCCTTTAGCATAAAACCTAAAATATTTGTTTTAAAACTCAAATACCGAATTTTAAAGATCAAATTTTAGTATTTTCGCCAAGATAAGCAAAAGCGCGAGCCACTTAGCAAACTAAAACACATCCTTTGGACATGATATAGTAATGCGATCTTAACGATTTCAGCACACCAAAGCATTAACCGACTTAGGATGACTATATACGAAATTTAATGACGCTAGCTGCAGTAAAAGCCGAGTTCACATAGGACACACGGCCATAAAGGGCGACCGAAAGGCGAAAGGCGTCACAAATGCACTCACAGGGTGTTTATGCCGCTGCCAGAGAACAGAGAGAGAGAGAACAGAGCTTAAACTTTAAAGTGAGTCCATACAGAAACCATATTTTAGTCTCTTCATTAAAGTGGCGCTGTAACAAGTTTATTTTTAATTGGCGCCTGCGTCTTGAGCCACAATTTATGCCACATGATTATTGTTTTTGTTTTCTTCTGTTGTTTTTAGCCATCCATTCGAGTCCACTTGGAACCACTTGGTATCCTGCTTCGGTAGTTAACAACTGTTATTTTTTATGTAATTTTATTTTTGTCATTTCGGCGCCGCTGGATAACGTTTTCGGCCACAATATGGAATATTTCTCATGCCAGTCGCTTTTTTAATGCTATGCCATACATTCTTTGGCTTTGGAATTGGGATATTGGGATACGGATTCGGCAAACAAAAGCCTGCGCTGACTGGTAGCGACAACGTCTCTCGGCAAGCCCCGATTTCAATATTTATTTATATGTGTTTTTTTCCAGTGTTTCGTTTTTTTTGTTGTTGTTTTTTGTTGCGCCGCGCAGCTGGAGAGTTAAAAACGTTGACAACAAAAGGCAAACGTCACAGCGGGTGCTGCACCAGCCACAGACGCTACGTAGTTATTGTCATTATAACATTAATGCCCACTAAACATATTCAAATTATAACACTGAGTGCAGGTCGCTGATCCAGACTCCAAACTCCAGAGAAAGAGAGAGAGTCAGAGTCCAACTCCAGCTCCATCTCCAACTCCAACTCCAACTCCATCTCCTCTTCCATGTTAATTTGTGTACACAATGTGGCGTCACATTGGCATTTTAACGCCGTTAATCATGCGACACAGGGCGCCTGCATAAGGTCCATGCTATATGGGGATCTGCTGGATTCGATATGCATTCAATATGTATGCTATACAAAACTGCATCCCATCTCTCTCTCTCTCTGTCTTTGGCATGGCCTTTGGTAATGCTTTTGGCCATGCTTTTCGACGGCTTTGGCGTGGGCCTAAATGGAGCAACCATTAGCCACGGCTTACGACTGCATCTAAGCACTTTATTTAACTTCCAGCCAGCCTCTGCTGGAATGGCCAAGAAGAAGTGCCAACTCATTTATCTGGCAACTATTAACCATTGGCCAAGGCTGTAAATGTCAGTTGATAATTATCTGCTTATAAACACGTTAATTAAGCCACGTTTTGTCTGGGTATTACTTTACAAGCATTAAATGCGGCTATTAAAACTATAACATGTTTAAATTAATAATACTTAACTGATATATTTTGATTTTTTATTTACAATGCTCTGAGCTTATTTGGAATTTTAATATTTTTTTATTTCTAATTTGAATATATAGAATTTTAAATATACTCTATATATTTTTAAAATATTACTCCTGTTATCTTTGATCATGTACAAAAAAGTAGTTTTAAAATTTTTTGATGAATCTTGAATATTTTTCGAATTTTGCATATCAATTTAAAAAATTCTGTTATAATTAATCTTTCATATTAATGTTCTTTAATTTTTAGATAAATATTGAAAAAAAAAATATTTATTTTTAGAATATCTCTAAAAAAAATACTTTTTAAAAGTTGTTAAAAAATCAATTGTTTCGAAAAATGTAAGATAATAGTGAATCTCAAAATATGTTTTTGAAAAACGTTAATTTATTTTGATTTGTTATAACAAACTTTTTAAAAATGATGATAGGTAAATTCTATTTAAACCTCTTAAAAACCTATGCCTAAACTATATAGTAGTGTTCAGCCAAAACTGATCGTCAAATCGCAGAGACATGCTGTTAAAATCGGCTTAAGGTTGGCCTCAAGAAAACAGGGCTTAAACCTCGACTTTAGACCACACATAAGAGCTGAGAAAACTGAACAAATATTGTATAATAAAGTGTTGCAACAACATGCAGATAATCCCATTAATCCGCAGTGAAAATAATTAGTGTTTTGTACACAGAGCGCAACGAGAGGTCCCCAGAGAGAGAGAGACGAGAGAGAGTGAGAGAGAGAGAGAAGAGGGACTGCGGCTATGTATAGTGAAAGATCAGGCACAGCATGAGACTCGAAACTGCAGACAACATGCTGCAGTAAAGAGATAGAAGAGAGAGAGGAAGGGCAAAGGAAAGAGAGGAGTGAAGAGTGCAGTTGTTGTTGTCGTTGTTGTTGTTGTGAAGGGCATGCGAAAGGCGTTAATGCTGCGTGAAATTAGATTTGCACCAAAAATGGCAACACACACGCACAGAATCAAGTAAGAGAGAGAGAGGGAAAGGTGGGGGAGTATCTGCATCTAAATCTGTGGCAAGTGTGAGTGCGTCTTGCGCCTTCCACGAAACTGAAACACCTCAACAAAAAGTGCCCGAAGAGTTACAGTTTAACAGCCCGATAATGTGTAGCGGTACACGGCGATAAGGCCCAAAAGGACCTCTCCAAATGCAGAAGAAGAAGAGGCAGCAGAATGTCGAGTGACACACACGTTGCACGCTAAAGGTCTTGACTCAAAAAGAAAGACATGGTCAAAAGCGATTACCACACTTACGATTGTAGATGGTCGATGGCCTTTTTCTTTCTTTTCTTTTTTTGGAGGCGGACAGTGAGTTGGCCGAAATGTGAAAAAAATGACAATAAGCCGACGGACTTGACGGCCAACCGAGTCAGGCTATATAAAATGAAAGGACAAAGGCACCGAAACGATTTGATACGAATCTAATTGTGCTAATGGCTAAGAATTCCCGGGAAAAACCCAACAGCAACAACAATGAGAACATTGAGAACAACAATTAGGCACCACTTCAAGTAGTTGAAGTTTGGGAACAAGGCGCGCGAAACTGGACACAAGAAAAGTACATAAAAAACAACAAATAAAAGGAGACAAAACAGCCAACACCTAACAACCACAAAAGGATCCTTTCAAGCGACGCGAATCTCAAGTATTGACCCAAAACGAATGCGTTTCTTACAGGTTTTTTATTTTGTGGGAAAAACACGCAAGGGAAAAACGTTAACACGATCCATCAGATGTTGCGTGTTAACGGTTGATGAGTTATGACAAGACAGTTGCTGAGATCGAATAGATGCTTGGAAGATCCTGCGAGTGCTCAAGGTGCAAAACGACTGCTAAATTGTTAGTTCTTTTAGCTCGTTTAACTAATTTGGGCCTAATTGATGGCACACAGCGTGTGGTCGAAACGAAGGACGAGGTCACAACTCGGAGGATACACAACTATTCTTGAATATAATTAAGAGAAAAGTTGTCTTAACAACATTTGGCCAAAAGCGTCGTGACTCAGAGCTTAGTTAAAACCTGATCCCTTTGATGATCTGATACATTCCAGAGTCGCAAATCATCTGCGGCTGCGGATTACGATTGTCTATGATTCGATTTTTGTGCGTTAACCTCGCTAAGATAACCTTGATCGGACACCACAAGAAGTTGACTAAGTAATTGCTGACTCATGAGCTTAAAGATGTTGAGCAGATTTGTGAAATTGAGAAAATGCCGTCGGCAATTGGCAAGAGATTTAAAAAGGGAACAAATTGCTAAAGACAAGCTTAAATGTTTGTCTAATGCATTTTGAATATTTAAACCCATTTTTGTAATACAAATTGTCTAATTATCCTATAAAACATATACTCAAGTTATTTGTTTAGCTTGGCAAAAAAAAGCTTATTCGATATCTAAATGATGGGTAATTAGGAAAAACGAGCTGTCAGCTTTGTTGCTAGTTTATGGTGCTGTCCAATTGGCAGCTTGGTCGCCATTTTGCGACACATTCTCAGCAGAATCAAAAGCTACGCAAACGCCATTGACAATTGAATGCTTTCAGCTCTCACGCACACAGACACACACACACAAACTCTTAAACAGAAGCACTGAGAGGCTCTCACACGCACATTTGGCGTCGGGCCAATGAAAGCGCGTAAAACTGGTAGCCAAACAAACACAGCAAGAGCAAGCAGAACAGAAGAGCAGAAGAGCAGAGAAGAGAACAAGAACAAGAACATGCGAGTAAGCGCCAACGCTGCCGCCTGTCTACTGGCTACTGTGCGACGCCGCCGCCTAGGCGCTGCAGTCGACCACCGACCCAAGCGACGCTGGCTGCGCAGTCAGTAAAGCAATGGCGACGCTTGCGTAACTGCGCAGTCGCATAGGCAAAACTTACCAATGAGAAGGCGATAAATGTTAAAGCTGCTGCTAATCACTGGAATTAACGCGACGACCACAACGATGATTGGCGACGATTGAATTAAAGTCACGTTGCGTTATATCTCTTTCTTTTTTTTTTTTGTATATGTTATATGTGTATTCAGTAGGCAGTGGATGATCACTTGTAGATCGTTTACTTTTATCTTCTTAGTTATTTTTTTTTTTGCTTGTAAGGTACACGCGAAGGAACTGAGGAACTACGCACGCTTGCGCGGCACAAAGTTGAATGAATGAATGCTACTAATAACTGAAAGAAATAGTAGTCAACTCTGCTGCTGCTGCTGCTGCGGCGGCGACTGCTGCTGCTCGCGTCGCTGCCGCCAAGTTGAGGAAGCGGCGACGACGCAGTCAAGACCAAAAAAGACTGAGGCGTGCCTTTGTGTGTGTGTATGTGTTGAGTGCGGCTCAATACAGTAGTGCATGTGTATGCGTGTGTGTATGTGTGTGTGTGTGTGTGTGTGTGAGTCATCGACTACTGTGGTGCCAGAGCAACAACAACAGCAGCTCTGCCTAGCTCTTCTTTCTAACTGGTCAAGCACGAGCGATAAAGCCGAAGCCGAAGTCAAAGTCGAAGTCGCATTCGCGACACGAAGGAGATGCTGAAGACCAGAAGCCGAAGCAAGTTCTTATAAGCTTCGGCTACTGCGCATGCGCAAGACGAGTAGCACCAAAAAGCAACTCGCCTGCTCTTGCCATCTCTCTCTCTCTCCCTTTCTCACTCATCACTCTCTATGCGAGATATTTGTTCTGTTGCTGTTGCTGCTGTTGCTGCTGCGTAAGTGCGGCAGCTTTCAACAGTAGCCACAAAATGGCAACGTCTAACAAAATGGCGTCTGCTTACCTCTGATTTTCTTCGTTCGCAAATTACAAATGCGTTTTCTGCAGCCGTTGAAAATATGAATTACAGTTGTTTCACTTTTTCACTGTTTGTATTTTGTTGCTGGTGTTGTTGTTGTTGTTGTGTACAATGCGATTTGTAGTCAGCGACGGAACTTTGCTCAAAAAGTTGTATAAGCTCAGAAAGCTCACTCAGCCACGACTGCTAATATTATTAATAAAATATATTTCACTTCCGAACGCTTCTGTGCGCGAGAGTCAACTGCAAAGTTACGATCGAAACTTCAGCTTGATGGGTTTAACAGCTGCCTGTGTTGAAACAGTTGAGCGGCGGCGCAACAACAACAACAACAGCAACAACAACAACAAGAGCATAAAACAGCTTCTGCTGCTGCTGTTGCTGCTTCGGCTGCTGCTGCTCGCCTTGCGCTGCTCGCATTCATTCAATTGTCTCTGCACCGTCTCGCTCTAGCACAAATTGAGCGCAAAAACGAGTTTGAGTGAGCGCAACGTGCGCTGATTGGACAAGAGCGCGCTGAGCGCCGAGTGAATGTGTGCGAGAGCCAAGCAGGTGAGTTAAAATATTGAGCGACGTTGCTGGGGCGTTACGTGCGTGCGTGTTGGCCCTGTTAATTAAGCCTAAATGCGCCCACGCCCTTCGAAATACAAAATACAAAAAATCTTAACGTTTACGTTTTAATTAAGAGCGTGCGCAAATACGAGTACACCGAATTAAATATGAAAAAGAGCAGTAGCTACCAAAAAAAGCTCGCTCTCTCTGTTCCCCTCTGTTGGTCTCGTTCTGACTGCCGTTTTAGCACATGCGTTTATATAGTGCTGTCCCTGTTGTGCAGCTGTTGACTGTCATCTAGCTGCTGTGCAACGCAGTCAACTTTCTTTTACACACACATATACAGACTGAGACATACTCTCAGTTGTTAAGTGGGCGTTGCCTTGTGGCGCTTTTGGGCGGCCAATGGCAGCAACGTTTGCGTCGCTGCTGGCGCTCAACTGTCAGTTGCCTGCCCTTAACCCGTTTCTCGTGTGTCTCTCACTCGAACTGTATGCATATGTGAGCGTGTATGTATGTATGTGTGAGTGCTGAAAACCAGTGGCAGCGCGGCAGGCAGCCGTATTACGCATACGCCGCGTTGACTGCGCTGCCAACTTTGTTAACTGTCGCGGCTCCATTTTGTGTGCGTGAGTGTATGTCTATGCATGTGTGTGTGTGTGTATGTGTGTGGTTGCCGCCATGGGAAACTCTTGAAATGCCTTTTTCTTTAACCGCTCTGTGGCATTTGTTGTCGCTGTGTGGCCTTTTTGTGCCCAGCAAACAACAAATAACATGAAGAAATACAACAACAAAAAATACCAAAAAAAAAAAAAAATACATTTTGTAATGTGCCGCGCCGCTAAAGGGCCGACCTCATATTTATTGTCTGTTTATCTGTTGTTGCCTTTCATTTTCTGCTCTCCCTCTCTCAGATCTTCTGCTCAATGAAACAAACGCTTCATTCACAAATATGCATAACAAGCACAAAAAGCAAGAGATATAATATAATTTCGTTAATTTTACACAACTCTCCGCGCCTTTTGTTGTTTTAATTAAGTGGCCCCAAAAAGGATTGACTCTCATTTGCCTGTTGTTGAGTTTTAATTAAGTTTTCGCTTTTGCGAACCTGCCAAATTGACATCAAGCATCAATAAAGTTTAACAACAAAAAAAATGCTTAAATTGTTTCTCCTTGTGAGGCTCACAATTTTTTTGCTTTGCGCATTTAAAGGCAACATTTTCAAAGCGATGACTTTTGATGGCTTCATTCGACGGAATTCGCTTTTTTTTTGGGGCCAACACATTTGCATATATCCAATCAACAGAGTCCCAAATTGATTTCATACAGACAGCTAAGTGGCAATTCCTTTTGCAGCAACTGCAGCCAACTACAGGCAAAATTACAATTTATTTAAACAAAAAATAATAATCATAAAAGCAGCATCTGTTGATATTTAAAACGCTCACTTACGTCAGGCTTTGTATCTGGAGCAACGATTTCAGCTCGTAAGCTATCATTAATGGGTATATAATTTACTTTATCTATAAATAGTAAGACCTTCTAAGGTGTTGAACTTAATTAAACTCCATTTGTGGTTGACATTGTTTTTTTTTTTATAGTTTTAATGTTTTTATAATTATTTAAAATGAGTTTTCTACTGAATGTGGTATTCAATGTTGAATGAAATGCAATTGTTGAAAAAATAATGTCTTATACAAGACAGCAAACGGCCGTGGATAAAGCACGTTAAAAATCACTGTAATCATCTAAAATTAAAATTAAAGATGATTAATAAGATTTGAGTAAACAAACAATTTTTTAAGAATAATGTCGAAAATTAAATGAATTAATAAATTAAAAGCAGCAAACTCTTGAATAAAAGTAATGAAATACATTGCTAAAATTTTTAGAAAAAAATAATAATAATCCTGGATTAAAAATGTATCAAAAACTTAATAATAAATGATAAAAAAATGAAAAAAAAAATATATAAAAAATCTACTCTATTCTCCGTGTAAAATTACTGGAAAAACTACATGATCGATTGCAAGCATTAAATGTTATAACAAAAAAATATTTATGTGTGCAAATGTATGTATTTTATTTTTTTTGTTAATTGAATTGTAATTATATAATAAAACATATATTAAAAAAGTTGTGTCCTCAACGATTTTAAGTGAGCTTTTATATTAACATTCCTATAAATTGTTTAGCTGTGTTTGCTTAAATAATGTTATTAAGTACAACCAAATATGTATCATCACACTCTTTTCCTTAAAGAATCGACAAGTTTGACAATTTAAAAAAAATGATTAAAAGTCGAATAAAATCATCGACGATTCCTCAAACAAACAGCCATCAAACTGTGCACAGTTGTGATTCATTTTGAAATAGGTCTAACCATCTATTGGGCATAAGCTCGAATTGTTTAGCTTTCTCGATGGGTGTGTGTGAGTGTATGCGCCACCGATTGCCACTTAAGTTAGCCACACACACTTTGCCTGCCAGCTTAATGGCAAAATAATAAGCCACGAAAATTCCAAATAAACCATAAATTTTTATTAATTTCCAATGGATGACTAAAGGCAGCTGCCTCGCAAATATCGCACCGATCAGAAACCTATCTATATAAATATATGAGTCTACAATAAAAAGATACATATTAAGTATTCAAAAAAAAGCTATTCATAAAGAGTATGCTTTTTATTGAATTGTCGCTACAATGCCAGCGATTCAGACAGAGATTTTGCAGAAATCGAAACAGAAATAGAAATAAACAAAGGCACATACATAGAGAATGACAGAGAGAGAGAGGGGCATAGTGGGAGTGAGAGAGATACGTAAGAAACTACCGCACCGCACCCAATTATAATAAAAGACAAACGAAATCGATTTCGAATTCACGTATTCACATATTCGTATTCGGTATTTCTTTTATTATTCGACTGCAAATTGCTTGGAACAATGGAAAAACCTTTAGCGCTCCTACAGAAGTGACAACAAATTTAAAATTTACGAAATAAAAATTAAAATTAAATAAAACACAATGAAGCTGAAAACTGAAACTAGAAACCATGCCACAAAAAAAAAGAAACAACAACAAAAATTGAATTAACATACAAAATAAAATGCATACGAAATGAGTTTGAGATGGAGATGCTCAATCGATCGATCGATCGATCGATAGCGTTTTATGGCCAGGCATACTACGAGTTCATTGAGTTCCGAATTCATTGATAGATCGTCGTCTAACTGTTCCAATCTTGAGGAACAACAACCATCGAGTGAGTCTGGCCAAAATTTACGATCGGCCATAAGTCAAATTTATGCAGATGGATTCACAAAAAACCTAAGCAAAATAAATCAAGTTTTTTAAGTGTCTCTTGCCAGCAGCAGCAGCAGCAGCGGCAGCACTACAAACTTGGCTAACACCTTGAATGAACCGCAGCACAAAAAGTAAAACAAAAAAAGACCAAGCTGCGTAATACCATGACAACTCTGGCAACTACCGTGACGGCAATCTTGGCAATTGTCACCATCCAACCAAACTTTGTCATCAGTTGCGGTCCACTTTCAACATCAAGATATATACACGAATATCTGTATAAATACATATATAGAGGTCTCAGTTTAGAGATTCTGCGCCCACGTCTCTCTATCTGTCTCTCTCTCTCTCTCTTTCTCTCTCTCTCCACCGCTCTCTCGCTTTAGCATTGTTTGCTGTCTTCACCGTCTTTCGAGTTGGCAGCTTCCAATGAAATTTATGCGACCGCATCGCTGCCGTATGAATTTTTAATTTTTCACAAACTCTGCTGCTGCTTCTTCTTCTTCTTTCATTTGTTTGTTTGTTTTTTTGTTAATTTTGGCTGTTGAATTGCCAATGTTTTTTGACAATTGTACGCGGATACTATTTACCAAGAATCAGTACAACTTGGGTTTCGACAACAACGTTTTTATTTTGGCAAGATTTGGTTAATAATATGCGGCTGTGGCTTTTTACAATTAGCTTCGCCAGATCAACAACGAGAAGATATGTACAATGCAAAAAAACGCGGGAAAAAAATGCTAGTGTATATGTATGCGTATGTGTATGCAATGCAACCACAGCTGGAACCAGTACAGCTGCTCATCTGCTCATCTAGTTCATACTGTGCCGATAGTTATATCGATAAAACGGATTAGGCTGCTGCTGAATCCGACATACTCCCCCCGTTGGAAGCCTGTCTTTCAACAGAGTCCTTTAGAGGCAACAGGCACAGCTTGTTCACTGCCCTTCTGATGACACCAGATGCTGTATTCAGATCAGCCACACGGGCGACTCCATCCTTGCCAGGGACCAGATGCAATACCCTGCCAAGCGGCCAGCGCATGGGAGGCAGGTTTTCGTCCTTCACCAGTACCATGTCATTAACGCACAACGATTGCGTTGGAGAGCGCCATTTAGATCGCTGCTGCAGAAGAGTCAAGTATTCTTCACGCCACCGTGCCCAGAACATCTGTTGCAACTGCGACACACGCTGCCATCCATCTAGTCGATTGTAGTTCAGCTTGGTCAGATCAGGCTCGATGATACAACTTGGGGGACCACCGAACAGCAAATGCGCAGGAGTCAGGACGTCTAGATCTGCTGGGTTCTCTGAAATTGCAAGTAATGGGCGAGAATTAACAACTGCACAGATTTGGCAGACGAGGGTGCGCAGTTCATCAAAGTGCAACACCGAGCGGCAAACAGAGCGATAAAAATGGTGCTTGGCCAACTTCACAGCCGCCTCCCATAATCCACCAAAGTGCGGAGAGCGAGGAGGAATGAACTTCCAATCGATGTCATCGGCGAGGCAAAACTGCTGCACAGCTTTCAGGTGGGAGTCGCTTAGCATCAACGTTTTAAGCTCCAGCAACTCGTTCTTGGCCCCAACAAAATTCGTTGCATTGTCGGACCACATCTGACTTGGCTTCCCGCGAGTAGCAATGAAACGTTTTAACGCGCTCAGAAACGCCGCCGTCGATAGATCCTTAACCAGCTCCAGGTGCACTGCCTTGCTTGTGAAGCAGATAAATACGCTGACATAGCATTTCAGGGGCGCTCGCGTTCGAACCTCCGACTTATAGAAAAATGGCCCACAATAGTCGACTCCAGTGACCGTAAACGCTCGAACCGCTTCCAGACGCTCTTTTGGAAGACTTGCCATCATTGGTTCCACAAAGCTTGGCCTCGCTCGGAAACACGTCACACATCCTCTTATAGCCTTGGTCACCGTTCTTAATCCGCCAATTGGCCAATACTGAAGTCGAATCTTGGCCAGAAGTGCACGGGGTCCGGTGTGAAGATTCCTTTGATGACACTGTACGATGAGCGCTTGCGTGATTGCATGACGCTGAGGCAGAATAATGGGATGCTGGCCATCATAATCCAAAGACGAATTGCAAAGCCGTCCACCAACACGAAGCAGTCCACACTCATCCAAAAAGGGAGCCAAAGCAGCGATGGAGCTTGACTTTCTCACATTCCCGTGAGACCGGATCTCTTTCATGTCGTCCCAAAGGTTCGTCATTTGCACAAGACGCAGAAGAATGCGAGTGCCATGATGAATATCCAAGACAGTTAATACAGGATTCCTTATTCGCTTGATGAATTTGTAGACATAGCCAAATGTGCGCTGCATGGATCCAAATGAATTTGTGTGCTTACATCCAAGAGTGAGGTCTGCATGTGGAGATGTCACGATGAGTGCGCTCTTCCTCAATTCAATTGTAGGCTTTTCGGGAATGCAGGGCGCAGGCCAGCTTGGACGATCATCCACAAGATATGGCGGGCCATGGAACCAGAGATCGGATTGTGCCAACACTTCTGGAAATGCGCCCCTAGAGAGGATGTCAGCTGGATTCCTATCGGTTGGGACATGATGCCATTGCATGCCGAGGGTCAACTCCTGTATTGCAGACACTCTGTTCGCAACGAAAACATTAAATTTGAAGGGCTCATCTCGAATCCAGGATAGAACCACTGACGAATCGCACCAGCAATAAAACTGGCTGCAGAAGATTCCGGTACGCTTGATCTCATACATCAGGCTTGCCAATAGCTTCGCTCCACAAAGTTCCAACTTCGGAACGGACAACGTCTTCAAAGGCGCAACTCGCGACTTGGAGCACAGGAGTCTACTTGTGACAGTCTGACCTCTGGTGACCACGTAGACGCAAGCTCCATAAGCCTCCAAACTGGCATCGCAAAATCCATGAATCTCCACCTCAGCATCTGCGATGAGCACTACTCTGGGAAACGAGACGTGTGGAATGCTCTGGAAACTACTGCATAACTCCTTCCATGCCGTGTCACGTGCTAGAGGCAAACTTTCATCCCAAGTCAGTTGATCCTTGCAGAGCTGCTGAAGAAAAATCTTTGCTTTAGTTATGACTGGGCCTAATAATCCAAGCGGGTCATAAAATCGGGCAACAATAGACAGAACTGAGCGTCTCGACGGCTTCACTCTAGAGTCTAATGCAGAAAAAGAAAATAAAAGCGTATCAACTGCTGGGTCCCATACAAGGCCAAGGGCTTTGGTGACATCGCTTCCATCATCGAACTTCAAAAACTGTTCTCTGTTTTCAGCAGCTACTCCATCAAGGACCTTCTCGTGACTCGAACACCATTTGCGAAGCTTGAACTGGCCACGGGCCAATATAGCGCACGTCTGATCCATCTTTTGCCTGGCTTCTGCCACTGAGTTCGCTCCGGAGATAAAATCGTCAACGTAGAACTCCTGTTGTAGGGCCTTTGAACCAACTGGATAAGCATCACGCTCATCAATGGCCAACTGGTGCATTGCGCGTACTGATTGAAATGATGCAGATTTGGTTCCATATGTCACCGTATCCAATTTGAATACCTTTATGCCCTCCTCAGGCGAATCTCTCCACAGGATGCATTGATAAAAGCTATCAGGCATGGCAACTCGAACACAGCGGTACATCTTACAAATGTCAGCTGTTAGCGCTACAGGATATGTGCGAAAGCGAACCAAAATATGAAGCAGCTTTGGCTGTATGATTGGGCCGGCCATCAACACGTCGTTAAGAGAGTATCCTGAATCGGTCGACGCAGAGCCATCAAACACCACACGCAACTTTGTTGTGGTGCTGTCCTCCTTCAAGACGCAATGGTGAGGAAGAAAATACTTGCAGCAATCTATGGACTCAGGAGCAACTTGCGACATGTGGTTCAGATCCAGAAACTCTTTGATGAAAGCTGAATACTGCTCCTTTAGATGCGCATGACGGCCCAATTTACGTTCAATGCTGAGGAAACGACGATATGCCTGGTCATAGGAGTCGCCTAGAAGCTCTGCACTGTGCTTCAAAGGCAACCGAACCATATATTCGCCAGACGGCAAACGAGAAAAGTTTTTTACAAAGTGCTGCTCGCATTCCAATTCTTCCTTGCTGGCCTTTACCATGGGCTCTTCCAAACTCTCAATTTCCCAAAAACGTCGAACCAAGTCATCCAACCTGAAGTCCAGCTGAGCAGCCTCGCTGATAAGAGCGCTGCCAGTAGACAACAACGAAGTGCTACGATGCTTCTCAAAACCTCCAGTCACGACCCAGCCAAGTCGCGTCTTTTGAAGCAGCGGCAATCCTGGCAACAGCATGATTTGCCCAACAGATAGCAGCTCATAGAAAAGGCTCGCTCCAATTAAAAGATCCACTCGCTGTGGCTTGTTGAACGCTGGATCAGCCAGTGTAATGTTGGAGGGAATCTTCCAATCCGACGTGTCGATTGCGAAGCTAGGCTGACTGTCGGTAATAGTTGGGGCCACAAGGGCGTCAAATGTGGCTGAATACTCTGACGTTGACGACTTCATCTGAATTTTTACAGCTGATCCGTCAGTGCAAACGTTCGTGTCTCCGAGACCCGTGACGACGGCCGAAGATCTGGTTTTCTTTAAATGCAGCCTCTGTGCGAAACGAGAAGTTACCATGTGCAGCTGGGAACCAGAGTCCAGTAACGCTCTGCACGGAACCAAAGAGCCAGCGCTATTTCTCACCATGACCACCGCGGTGGCCAAAAGCACGACACCAGACTGAAGACCTTGGGCAGCAAGAGAGGTAGCAGAGTGAGCTGTAGTCGACGAGGGAATACTGGCGGCAGACGATGCGCTTGCTGGTCCTAATGCCTGAGAATCAGAAGAGGTAGCAAAATGCAACAGGCTGTGATGCTTTCCTCCACAGGTGCGACAATGACTGCTGCTACATGAACGAGTTTGATGCCCTTTCTTAAGGCAGTTGAAACATAAAGCCAGTTTTTTCACCTCCTTATGGCGCAGAGATGGAGACAAATTTGCAAATCTACTGCATGAATAGATTCCGTGGCCGCGCTCATCACAGAAACCACATCCACCTTGGCTAGTCTCGGCCACAAACGCCTTTCTTGGGTTAGCATTTTGGTTAGATTTGCCCATATGAGAATTTGCTGACGTCGAATACTGTACGCTGTCCAGCTTCTGGCATCGCCTTTCCAAAAACTCAAAGAACTCATCAGCTGTCGGCACCTTGTCCGAGGAGCAGGCGTCATCCCACTTCTTTTGGGTTTTCACGTCCAATTTCTGAAGGAGTGTTTGCACAATAAAACAATTTGCACAATAAACAAATTTGCACAAACAAAATTAATGAAATTTAATACTTTTGCGCCCAGTGCACAGAAACAACAACAACATCGAGACATGAACAACCACAAAAGATTCGAGCAACTTTTGTCAAGTCATCGACGAGTTAATGCGCAGCTTGCGGCAACTCTCTGATTATTATGGAAATTAATCACAAAATATAATTGATTAACAATTTATGGAAAATTTTAATAAAGCAACAGACAGTTGACGCTGCGTTTAACTACTAAAAGTATCATTTTTAACTACTTATAAAACAAAACTATAACTAATAAAAAGAAAATTAAAAATATGTGTTTTTTGAGAATAGTGTTATATTTAAATGATAATCTGTTCCTTCATACAATATATTGTAATGCATTATTTATATTTAAAAATATATTAAGATATATAAAAATATGTTATATATTAAGAACAGGTTCATTTACCTAATGTAAAATAAGTATAGATGTATTTAGTTGTTATGGAAAGTTGTATACAGAATAGATTACTTTGGACTAAATAAAAGCAATATTATTAATAATTTAAGCATTAAATAAACATTGATATAATGTCGCACAAAATTCTTTATAAATAAAACTTTAGAATAAATTTAAATGATTGAATTTAATGTTGATAATAAATTTATATATAGTCTGATAAATTTAGTATAAGAATTCATTGTTAGTAATATGATTGTTATAATGTGGAAACCTGATAGAATACAATAAATAAGAATGAATAGAAAATAAAAATTACTTTGCTAACGGTTTGATTAATTTGCTTACTTTACATTCTTAGTTATAAATAAATTTAGACAATTTTTTACGCAATTTAAATGCTTGTTTTCATATGAAACCCGTAAGGTAACTTTGTTGGTAAAAAAAAGGTTCTAAGCTACAAAAGTCAGTTGGTCAAGAGTCTTTTTTATTGTGATCTAAACCCAAATTGAAACCCCCTGAGCTCAATTCAACCGAGCTCAATTGCAACTTAAATCACGATGTTTAGAAAGCAGCCCAGCTGTGAAATAATATTTACGATCGATTTTCATGTGCTAAGCGCCACATGAACTTCCGTTGATTTAGAGAGCCACCAAAAGAGTAGAATGAAGAATGAAGAAGACGCGACTGGCAGCTGAGGTGTCAGAGAGCGTGGGTGTAAGTGTCACCACCAGGTCCATCTCCATTTCAGTTTCTCTAGCCGCCGTCCGCTTAAACAAATTGAATTTAAAATTAATCGTTGAGGGTATCAGTAACAGGTAACAACACCGAAAAGAGAAGGAAAAACAACGACGAACAACAACAAAAAAAGATGTTTTATTACATTGATTTGCATTTAAATCGATGTTCCGACTGAGAGATGGCTATATATGAACGACAGACGACTATATATATATAGAGTATGTATATGGGATGGAGGGAATGCGAACTGTGAGCTGATGATAACGAGCACAGCGAGCGGTCAAAAGGCAAAATGTTGACAACAAGACAACGGACAACAAATCCCGAAACCGAAAACCAAAAACCCAAAAAAACCAAACAAAAAAGAATCTTGAATGAATTTTTTGTTTTGTCAGTTTATAGGAAATGAATGAAATTTTGGGTGTTCACAACATTGTATTAGATCCATAAATTAAATTGAAAATACTGCAAAGAGTTGAGTAAATGGAAGAGAAAAAAGGAAAAGAATATACAAATTTTGAAACTTGTATGATTGAATATAAAACAAATTTAAAGTAAATTAATTGCAATTTGAAGGGACAAAATCTTGGCCGAAATTAAAGTGAAGTTTAAATATAAATAAAAATAATTTTACCAAAATTTAAAAATAAAATTTTCGAACAAATAAAAGTTGACTACAAATTGTTTTTAAATCGAAGAGAAGTACGACAAATGGGTATTGGGAGTGTATATAAGGTAAGGGGTGTACTGCATTCTGAACTTGGAAAAATAAATATGATTTCAAAAAATACACTCAAAAATAATTTTGATAGAATTAAATAAGAAACAGTGCGAATATATAAAACATGACTACAATTTGACTACAACTAGGGAAACGGCAATTGACTGCTGTGTGTGTGAGGGGGACGACAGAGGAAAAGAGGAAAAGAGAAGAGAAGTGAAGTGGTACTGCTTACTGGAAATGGGAATGGGGACGTATTTGGTACTATCTTTGGCTCTCTCGCGGAGCCAGCTCACGATTTATGCTCAGAAAATGCTTTTTAGCCCGCGGCCAAATTTACAAAAAAAATAAAATAAAATAAATAAATAAAAACAGCAGAAAACTGAACACAAATTTGTTCATTCAACGTTAAAGTTGAACTGGCAACAGGTTTCTTTATTGTTGCTGTTGTTGTTGCTATGTTTGTTGTTGTTGTATTTTGGGCAGCTTGCAACTTTGGTCGTGCCAAACAATGAGAAAATGAAACTCATCTGCGTACTCGCTCTGTTCCAGCTGCTGTTGGTGTTGTTGTTGCTGCTGTTGCTGTTGTTGCTGTTGTTGTTGTTATTGTTGCTCCAAAGACGAGGCTGCCTCCCACCGCTCAGCAGCGCCACACAATGAGAGACGAGCCCCAGAGACTCGAAAGACTCGGGGAAAGACTCGAAAGACTGAGATCTTTGTGGCCAAAACCAGCCTCGAGTACGAGTACGAGTTCGAGTTGGAGCTGCGAGTCGCGAGCTGAGTTGCCAAGTTGCCGAGTTGCTGCCAAGTTGCCGAGTCGCGAGTCGCGAGTTGCCTGCCACTCACTCAGTGGAATGGCATCCGAATCCTACCGTGGGAAATGAACAGTAGTTGCGCTTGCCTTTTGCACCAACAACAAGTTTAATGCTACAGTCTGTCGTTGTTGTTGTTGCTGTTGTTGTTGCTGCTGTTGTTGTTGCTGCTGTTGTTGTTGCTGCTGCTGTTGCTTTTGTTGTTGGCTTTTTGCAATTTCACTGCAGCTTTTTGGTCGTCGGCGCATATCAAATAAGCCTAATAATAATGCAATTTATGCCAACCAAGCGAAAACAGTCGCAAAATGACTTTTGACTTGCTCTATTTTGCAAGAGCGAGATAGAAAACTATTACAAGAGAGAGCGAGAGAGAGAGACAGTATCCATCTCTGGCTAGCAAACGCAAGAGAATTTAAGGCTGTGAAAGAGATGCAAGATTAATTGAAATTTTTCGCTTTACTCTGTATTTTCAACAATTTTGATACATTCCTTAAGTTAATATGAAAGCCAAATTCATTTCACAGCTTAATCAAGCTTATATTCATACTTTCGTTAAGTAAATATTAAATAGAAGTTAAGTTAATATGGGCTGAAAACATTTCAAAAATACCATTCAGAAAACTAAATACAAAAGTATAACCAACTTTTCTTTGACTATACATATATTTCGTTTCGTTTAGTTAATATTATTCAGAATTCGTTAAGGTTAAATTGTTTAATTCAGTATTGAATCAAGTAAATATTGTTGTTTGGGATTAGTTCAAATTTGCAAACATAACAAACATTTAACAAGCTAAAAATATATTTAAAAAAAAAACATATTTTTCAAAAAAATTAATTTTTCGATCTTTTTACTTTATGAATTGTAAATAAGAATATTTTTTACGAGTTTCTAACAGAATTTTAAATAAAAAATCCAGTTAGAAATAAGCGTGATCTTATCTTTAACTGAACATTCTGATGTCTAAAAATTGTTTTTTAAAAGTTCATAGGTCAAGAAACAACATGATTTGATTTGTATATATAAAAAATATAATTAACTTGTTTTTTGTGATTTTATAAAATTTTTTTACGTTTTTAATAATATTTCCTTTACAGTATATTTATTTATTTTTAATAATCAAGAAAAACTAAGGACTATGTTTAATATTAGGTTAGATTTAAGGGATTCAAATGCTCTTCATATTGTGGAAAAACCTGCGCGTGTGCAAAGAATTTTCATTACTTGCGTGCTGCATATTTTTCTTTGTTTTTTGGGAAAACCTTTTAGCACCTTTGGCAGGTCGCAGCCGCAGAAAATCACAACAAGTTGCGCATTGGGAAGGGATCGGCAAGGGTCCTAGGCAATTGGGAATTGGGCTGATAAGCCGGGCCAAGTGGGCAAACAAAGTGTTTGCGCGTGCGCAGAGACAGAGACAGAGAGGGAGAGCATGAGAGAGAGAGAGAATGTGTGAGAAAAGGGGATAGGGCAAGGGAGAGGTAGAGGGAGAGGGACAGAGGGTAGCGGTTAGTAACACCTCTGAGTTTCAGGGGTTTCGGAGTTGCAGAGTTTCGCGGTTTCGTCCTAGGTTTGCTTTTGGAGTGTTTTGGTTTGGTTAGGAGATGTGGTAGTTGCGGCGTCGTCGGTGTCGGTGGCGGCTCTTCTCATGTACGTGATCCATGGACGATAATGAGAGACTCACCTATGGCTGCTTATCTGATCAGGACACGTGTGTCTCCGTCTCTGTCTCTGTACAGATAACAAAGAGGTGATAATTGACCGCCCTATTGGCTTAGCAACCAATTACGAAGCTTATCAGCGGTTCGGCAATCAAATCAAACAGTCAACGTCGGTGGTCCTCCATCTCCATCTCCGATTATGATCAGGATCGATCGTTTGTAGAGCGATCGTTGTAAACAAGGCCAACAACACGCACCCATGGCCAAGTGTGAAAAATGCTCGGGCCGTAGATCGCATGAATATGCTAAATCTAAATATCTTAATCGAGATATGCTTATGTGTATATATAGTAGGGGTTTATTGCGGCTTATCAGTTGTTTGCCTGATCAGCCACGCCGAGCGTTTGACGCACTGTGTCCTGATCGTAGGCATGCACCAAGAGTGCCACCTCCAGATTGAGTTGAGAAATGTCATCCTTAAGTTTCACTATCGCCTTCTTAATCTGTTGCACGGAACCTGTTGATGGAAATCAAGAAATCAATGCTATTACAAATCATTTATCAATGATTATTGCAGACTGTCTGAATCACTGTGCATTTCTACAGTGCGTGTCATTGGGATATTACCAACAGCTGTTGGGGAAATCCCAACAAAAATGCAACTTGTACATGTGTTCCAGACAAAAAGAGTCATCAAACAGTTGCAGTTTACTTAATATGATATGATATGATATGATGTAATACA
This sequence comes from Drosophila recens, assembly GCA_037043495.1. Classification (NCBI taxonomy): domain Eukaryota; kingdom Metazoa; phylum Arthropoda; class Insecta; order Diptera; family Drosophilidae; genus Drosophila; species Drosophila recens. Next base: position 25,855 of record JBAMBJ010001407.1, on the reverse strand, counting down.
TCAATGAATCATTATCATGCCTCTTTTAGTTGTACTATATGTACGAGCTACTTATACCTATCATATTATCTATAACAACTGCCAGACTTGAGTATTCAGAATAATGAATAATAATTACACGATACATATATATCAGCTTTATAGCATTCAGATCAATATGCGTACAAACTTAATTTTGTGCTTTCTGTGTATATCTCCAAATAATACCGATATATCCAGTCTTTTTAAATGAAAAATTGTTAAGAAAACATAATTATAAATACAAAATAAATAAATATAAATACAAATAAAAAAATCAAATTAAACTCAAACATTTATAACTTAGCCAGAACTGAACCGATTTTCTCGAGGAATGTAATTTTGGAAGCCTTGTTTTGGGTTCTTAGTCCAGCTATTTAATTGAAATTTAACTTGCAATCAGTTTTTTAGTATTGATTGGTATAAAACAACAGTTTAAAATTGAAAAAATTAAGTAAAATTTTTTTTTGGATAACCTTATGCCAAAATATTTAATAATTTTGACTTGAAAAGATGCTAGGTCTAAAATCAGAGCAAGCTAAAACTCTCATAAGTTTGAAATGGGCTATGGAACTATGTACAGTTGAACTTCCGTAACTCGAACTTCTATAACGCGAATTTCTCTCTAGCTCGAGCTAAATGAGTGGCAGTAAAATTGACAAACCTAAGAAAAATAACTCTTTAAGTCGAATATCTCCATAACTCGAATATTTTCTTTGGATAGTAGTGATTCGAGTTAGGGAAGTTCGACTGAATATTATTTATGAATTGTTGGGGATTTGAACAGAATCATTTAAGTACTTACTGCCATCGGACATGACCTGTCCGCGTCGTTCCATTTCCTCCTTTTTGAGCTCCTGTTCGGCCATTACCTCACTCAGAGTATTCATCTTTTCCTCCATGTCCGCTTGGAGTTGGTTCTGGGCATATTGCACCGTGGAGAGTTCAATGGACAACTCCTTGTACTGTTGAATTAGGGGCTGGAGTTCATTGTTCAGATGCTTCTCACGACTCTCGATCTTCTCCAGACTGAAGGTGAACTCGCTGTGGAGTTTCTTGAGCTGCACCTGAGTGGGCTCAGCCACGTTGGCGATGCCCGTGTTGAGGGCCTCCATTTGGCTGATGTGAGTGCGCCAATCGCGGGCATCGGCCTTGACAAAGACCTTCAGCTGCTGGAGGACACGTTCCAGCTCCAGACGCCACTCCCGATGGTCATTGATCTGCCGGCTATGCTCATCCATGGCTCCATTGGTGGACATCTCGCCAAGATGGCGCTCCTGACGATTCAGCCAATTGAGTTGCTTGAAATTGTGCGCCTCCAGCTCCATGTCGCTGTCATCGCTGAGATTGCTGGCATTCTGCTCATCCTCCAGCTTCTCCAGTATGATCTCGGCATTGTCCTCCAAGTAATCGCCCACAAACTCCTCCTCCTGTGCAATGTGCAGTCGCTGATAGTTCACCTTGGTCACTTTCAGTGCCTGCGTGGCCAGAATATCGAGCACCATGAGGCAAATGGGACCAGCTCCGCGTATCAGCTTGTTGGGAGCAAAATCCACGGGCACATCCTTTAATCAGACGCTTAACAAAAAAAAATAATCTTGATGGCAAACATTACTTACAATTTCCTCGAGCATTTGCATAATCTTGGCTATAACCGTATTGGGATCATCATGCTCCTGCGGTCGTTCCATATCCTTGCCCAGTTTCTTGCACAGCCACCAACATATTAGGGTAAACATAAAGAACTGCTCCCCAGGATTTGTGGCCTTGACAAAATAAAAACGCGATAGGGGCTTCAATTTATATTCTCTTAGCAAATGTTTTTCATAGTTGAGTAGCTTTAACTTTTCCAGCAAATCGTCAGATTGAAAATTTTGCAATTGTTGTGTTTTTTCAGCTGCATCTTCCTGCATTTTATAATTGGTACAAAAGTTATGAAGCAAAAACTGAAACAAATTTGTAATTTGTTATTCAGTTGGAGCATTTCCATGACAACCATCAGTAAGCAAACAAATTGAAACGCATGCGCTTAATATGCAGCATATACATACATTTATATTTTTTACTATAAATTCAAATAAATTCCATTTTAAAGAATACTGAGTATAATTAAAATTATGGTTTTATATCATTTAATTTAACATTTTCAAACTTGGCGCTTGAAATTGATCCACAGGTGGCGCCAATGGAACTTGCAAGCATGCTAACGATTAATCGATTTGCATATAAGAGCTATCGACTAGCGGCTATGTTATGTTTCTGGTAACACCGCTGTTCTGTTATTCTGCTGATCGAATCTGCCAAAAGCAGTTAAATTCAAATTTAATCACACTCACGGCTCCCACAATTTGCGTTTTTGCGCCAAAACTGGCTCTTGTTTTCCTGCTGGCGCAATGGAATTTTATTTTCGGTTTGGCATTTCTTTTGTCAGTCAGTAACAGAGCGAAGCGTGCGTAACAGTATCAGCTGATTGCGGTCTGTAAATAGCTGTAACAGCTGATTTCCAATTTGTGCGCGAAAATTTGAAATGGAAAAACGATAAATTTTCAAAAATTCATTTAAAAAAAGTTGAGAAACAATTTCAAAAAGAAAAACAACAAAATGCAAAATAGGGTAAAATAATTAACTTTATTTTAAAGTTAGTTTGGTGGCAAAGTTGAGATAAAATCAAAAAAAAATTGAGAAATAACAAAAAAATTGAGAAAAAAACATTAGAAATTCGAGAAAAATTCAACAAAATTTCAAATTTAAGCTACATTTGTTATTGAAACATTCTGCTTTTATTACGTACTATATTCAACCAAAGGTACATTAATGTATTTTACAAAAACTCTAATAAATAATAAACATAACTGTGCTTCCATAGGAGCAATTAAATAATATACATTGTATGTTTGAGAGTTCAAAGAAGAAAGCTTGATCCAAAGTGCTTTTTGCTTTCATAGGTAATTTCCATATTATATAACCGATGTTTTCTCTGTAATACAGAACAAGTTAATAGAAATATCTCAATATATTGCTATACTTTTTGTCCACAATTCATATCTAGCTTGGCTCTTTTCTCCAGAATTTCCAATTCGATTATCTCGATGCGAAGTTGTCCCTCTTGCATTTCCTGTTTCAGTTTCGCCTTCTCCCTGAGCATTTCCAAATCGTGTTTTTCCTGAGCCCGCTGATTCTTACAACGAAAAAACTCCTGTTGGAGTCGAATCAACTTGAGTGTCTCCTCCTCCTGGATATGATTGCTTGGCTTGGGTGAACAATTTGTGCGTGAGCTGTCACAGTAATTTTCATCAGGATTCGTAGCCTGTGAATTGATCTGTGTTAGTATGCAACAATTATTCAATATTCATCAGCACTTACGTCGTGTTTTAATGCCGTGGCAGTTAACAGGTCATCGGCTGTTGAAGGAAAGTTGAAAGTCGCATTTAATACATGAGAGATTTTACGAGGATTTAACAGTATACTGTTACAGTTAAGTATACAGTATACTGTTTAGTATACTTACAGCCATCACTGTCAATTGTATTGCTCATTTCCGCAACCAAATCATCAACCAATGTAACTTCCGCTGTGGGCAATTTTTGCTCTCTGCTGAAATAGCTGAGAGGCTTCCTCCCCCTTCTTGGTTGTGCTTTTAGTCCTTTATACTTCAGGTTCATGAATTTCTGCCTCAATGCCTGCCATTCCCGGCGTACGCCCGTTTTGACGAAATAACTGTCCGCCAATTCTTTCCAGGCGTTCTCTTTACGCATCCGACTCGTTTTTATGTTTTGAAAAACCCTTTTTCTTTCGTCCACCAACAATTTCAGCACTTTCTCATCATCTGACGTGAATTTTTCACTTCGCTTTCCATGCTTGGGTAAACAATTTGTGCTTGAGCTGCCAGTGACCCACTCGGAACGAATTGCAGCCACGTCCTCATTTTCATCAGGATTCGTAGCCTATGAATTGATCTGTCTTAGTATGCAACAATTATTCAATATTCATCAGCACTTACGTCGTGTTCATATGCCGTGCCAGTTAACAGGTCATCGGCTGTTGAAGGAAAGTTGGAAGTCGCATTTAATCGTTGAGATTTTTCGTTGATTTAACAGTACTTACAGCCATCACTGTCAAATGTATTACTATCATTAACCAATGGGACTTCCGCTGTGGGCAATGGTTGCTCTCTGCTGAAATAGCTTAGGGGCTTCCTCTCCGTTCTTTGTTGTGCTCTCAGTCTATTATGCTTCAGGCACATGAATTTCTGACTCAATTCCTGCCATTCCCGGCGTACGCCCGTTTTGACGAAATAACTGTCCGCCAATTCCTTCCAGGCGTTCACTTTACGCTTCCATGTGTCGGCATCAGCTTTTCTGTCTTGCAAAACACTTTTTCCTTCGTCCACCAGCAATGTCAGCACTTTCTCTTCATCAGCCGTAAAGTTTTCACTTTGCTTTCCACGCTTGGGTAGTAAATTGGTGCTTGAGCTGCCTTGCAGCTGCTGGGAAAGAACTGCAACAATGTCCTCCTCATTTTCCTCAGGATTTGTAGCCTATGAATTGAACTGTATTAGTATGCAACAATTATTCAATATTCATCAGCACTTACGTCGTGTTCATTTGCCGTGGCAGTTAACAGGTCATCGGCTGTTGAAGGAAAGTTGAAAGTCGCATTTAATCCATGAGAGATTCTTCGATGATTTAACAGTATACTGTTACAGTTAAGTATACAGTATACTGTTTAGTATACTTACAGCCATCACTGTCAAATGTATTGCTATCATTAACCAATGGGACTTCCGCTGTGGGCAATGGTTGCTCTCTGCTGAAATAGCTGAGGGGCTTCCTCTCCGTTCTATGTTGTGCTGTTGATCCATGCTCCAGGCTCATGAATTTCTGCCTCAATGCCTGCCATTCCCGGCGTATGCCCGTTTTGACGAAGTAAGAGTCCGCCAATTCTTTCCAGGCGTTCAATTTACGCTTCCATGTGACGGCATCAGACTTTCTGTTTTGCAAAACACTTTTTCTTTCGTCCACCAACAATGTCAGCACTATCTCTTCATCAGCCGTAAAGTTTTCACTCCGCGTTATCGTTCCATCATTTAACATTTTCCTTGCAACTTTCCGCACTCGACCATTAGGCCAGTAATCCTTCATGTTTGCAATAAGGCAGAAATTCCTTTTCGTTCTGTTCTATCTTTGTTTTGGCGCTGATCAAAACAAAACAAAAGGCAACACACATCACCAAAGTGAACGAATGAACTAAAAGAGCGAGAGAGCGAACTTTTAGCAGAACGAATGAACTAACGTGAACTGAACTACTACGCAACAGAAAGCTCGCTGATGTGGTGCGAATTATATGCATATGAGTACAACAGAAAGCTGACTGCTAAGTAATTTCTTCGCTAACTTTTTGCTATTGTTTAATAGATTGGCGGAAGATGCACAGTATGGGGCACAATATTGGCGCTAATTTTACAAGCATTTTCCCGTGTAAATCATGTATTTAATCATGTAATAATTACTAGTGGGATTCCGGTAAACGTTTTTGATTTGCTTTTGATTATTTTTAACCAAATCAAAACTATTTAACGGAACGACCCTTTTTGCACACTGATTATTTTTTGATTTCGTGAACAGCTGACAGCCTGGGCGAACAGCTAATTGACAACTAAAAAGTATACAAAATGCCGAAAAAAAGCCAGAAAAGGAAATTTATACGCGTTTTAAACGAAAGTTTGCTTTTCGATTATGTTTTTATTGAATACTCGCAGATTTAAACAAACATTTTATATTTATTTAATTATAAATACTTTAAATGCATTAGACTAACGTTCTCCATATTGATATGACAGCAGAATGTAAACAAACACCATATGCCACACAGCTGACACAGTTTTGAGTTGAAAGAAAATCAAAATGCAAAAATAATCAATCTCAGAGCTGGTTTTTTAAAATCAATTAGTAAGACCACATTTCCCTGATTTGCTCTGGGCACACTGAAAATTTTGTATGGAGCAGCAGTGAACAGCTGACTGAAAAATCAAAATCAAATCAAAAGCAAATCAAAAACGTTTACCGGAATCCCACTAATATTTATATTTATGAATTCAGTTCAATTTATTGAAGAAGTGCTACCACATTTGAGCAACTCTGACACTATTTCAACTTATCGATATTATCGATATAAATGCTAATGCAACTCTGGGCCAGCGTCACTTTTTTTGATTCAAAATTTGGACGCCTTTTAAAATATTTTATGTGACGAAAATGAACAATAACTTGGATCTGAACGCTTTAAGCATCGACGATATTGTGGAGGAGTACAAGTTGCTGCATGGCAGGCATCAGCAGCTGAAGGAACGCTGCGAGGAGGATGCCCAACGCATCCACGAGCTCAAACGCAGCTTGGAAACTTCGTTGGCAGCTGAAAGATATCTTACACAGGAGTTGGAACAATTCAGCACACAAGCGCAGGCCGCTAGCCCCAACGTCGAGTCGCGAATGCAACAGGAATTGGAAGGTCTGCGACGTAAATACAGGAACTTGCAGTTGGAGCACGAAACCTTGCAACAGGACAACGATGCCAAGTTGGAGGAGACGCTCATTCTCAAGGCCAAACTGGAGGCAACGTCACGTGATTTGGAGTCAAGCGTTGCATTAAAAGCCAAAAGCGCACATGACGAGTGCACAGCACGTTTGAATGCAATGGAACAGGAGAACGCAGAGCTAATGCAAAAGCTGGCTGAATATGAGGATGCCAAAGTGCAAACTACATTTGCCGTGGCCGAGCAAGAGGTTCGTGTTGAATACAAGGGCATCAAGTATTATAGTTGCTAACCATATGTATTTTACTCACAGAAAACGATAGAGATATTAAAAGACCAGGTGAGCTGCCTGGAAGAGAATCTGCGTGGCAAACGAGACGAGCTGGAGGAGAAGCTGCAGCTGCTGGAGAGCTCACAGGAGCAGCTGGTGGATGCCAATGCCAAGATAGCGTTGCTCTCTAGCGCACCCGAAAACAATGGTTATTATGGCAAAGATAAAAAGCAACTAAAACGTAGCTAACTATCGTTCAATTTAGATCGCAAGGGAAACTCACTGTTCGCCGAGGTGGATGACCAGCGTCAGGTGATGAAGCACTTGCTGGCGAGCCAAAAGAAAAGCTACCTGGACATGAAGAAGATATTCAATGAGAGCAAATTTGAGATTCATCGTCTGAAGCGAGAGAATATTGCCATGCACACGGAACTGCAAGCATGCAGCACCATTTTCTGCAGTGCAGATAAAACCCATCAAAGTGAGCATTTATTTATGGTCCAAACTTTTTCTATTAATTATAAAATTATAAATTAATGATAAAAGCAAAGACATGACTAACAATACAATTTAAAGCAAAGACAAGGCTAACAATACAATTTAAGGAAACCAATATTAGTTGTAAAACAGGCAGCAACATTCAACTTTACAGAATATTTCGGTATTATAGCCTTTCCTTACTAAAACTACATTTCAGCATTTTAGCATTTTTGGAGCAAATGCTACTTTTTTCCTATACATTTCATGTGGGATCTAGTGGTGGGAGAATAGTACATTTCTGAGGAATGTAACTACATTTTTTAAAATCAATGCGATATTCATCGGAAATCAATCGATATTTGAAGTTTTTTTTTTAATTTGAGAATGTACTATCACTAGATTTCTCAAATTTTGGCGCCAAATTTCAAACTGTAACAAACTGAACTTTATTTTAAATTAATGAAGAATGTAGTTATGATAAAATGCTGCAGTTAACAGCAAAAGAAATCAAAAACCGACCCTTATGGCCACATGAGTCAACATTACACATTGGCGATCGCAACAATTATTATTAAATCGTTACAGTTTCTCATGATAGTTCATTAAAAAAGAATAAATATAAAAGTAGTGCTTATTGGTAAATATTCTAATATTTATTAGAATCCGTTGTATTGTACAAGACGTATCTGATAAGGGCGCTACGACTTGTTTTTACCAATAATGAATTATCAGAATCTAAGAATCCCAGACTCTTGCTCTAGTTGCGCTGATACCATACTATAAGTACGTTGTCTCCAATTTTCGTTATTCCACAGACGATCCCAACCCATAGAGAGCTACGGCAACCCCTTGTTCAATGAGAGATCGTGAAAATGGTGTTTTCACTTTGGGTTCCCTTTGCAATGGTTTTTTCGAATGGTTTTCCAATCGGGAAAAGTTAGATGATCTCCTGACCGTCAGATATTATGTCCTAAGCAGCGAAGTTTTCTTAAAATCCTTCCATTTGTTTTCTCGAATTTTTAATTTCAGTTGTCAAACGAATTTGTAAACAAATCACAAATGTTTTGTAAATGCTAAATGCAAATGCTATGCTATGAGGACAGACAGTTGCATACTTATCGATAGCTCCGATATTTATATAAAATGTACATTAGTGAGGAAAGGCTATTACTCTAATGTCAAATGTGATAAAAAACATATGCCAGTATGAAATAATGTATACTGAAAAAAGGCGAAACTTATAAATCTTGATTTGCACTATAATTGATGCTAAGGTTGAAGCCAAACCAGAAGGAATATTTTTATTCGACTAATTTTAAAATTTTATGCATTGATGTATCTTAATAATGTTTTTTATTTGGTTCCAAAGTATCAAGTAGTCTATTTTTTATTTAATTTTAAATGCATTTAAAATGTTATGCATTGATGTATCTTAATAATGTTTTATATATGGTTCAAAAATATTAAGTAGTTTTTTTTTATTTAATTTTAATCAGTGTCACACGCGACATTTTGTTTCATAATATATTTATGTTGTTTCTGTCGCTTTTTTTTTAAACTTGTTTTAAATGAAACATTCTACATATTTATATGTATTTAAATTAAAACAAACATATCTTAAAATCATGCATAATTGCTTTACTTACAGACAAACTCAATGAGCGCATTCGACAGCTGATGGCGCAGAATGTGAAACTGGAACGTAATTTGAATGTGTCGCAGGAACGATTGCGTGAATTGGCCAGCCAAAAGTCTGTGACTTGGCTCGATTCCATGCTGGATTTCTGCAAGTATGAGTTGGCCGAACGTTTAGGCCATGTTGTAGCCAAATGTTGCAATAAATTGTTGGGCTTTAGCAGCTACAGTTTATTTTTGTTGTGATTGTCCGTTTAGAGTTAGGATATCCTTTAGCTTTAGTTAACAGCCAAAAAGAAAACAAGAACAACAACAACATCACTTCATTCCCATTCCATTTAGACGTGAAACGGACGAGCTGAAGACACAACTCCATAGCATGCACATTCAAAAGGCCACAATCGATGAACAGATGCGCAATGTGCAACAGGAAATGGCGCGGTTTGTGAACATTTTTTGTAGTTTCTTTTTAAATATATATTCTAATATTCTTTCTGATTTAATAGCTGGCGCTTTGAGTCACTAAAATCCCGTTGTGTGCTCATTGATCGTGAGAATCTGTTGACGGAACACAAGATTACCTTTAAGCCCGTTAAGGCCATGGAATTTGACATCAAGGAGGCGACAATAAAAGCGGCACTGCCTCGCATTGTCAGTGTCCACACCCCAACAACGGAAACTGCGAGCTCCAAGAATCTGGAAACTTCAACTGAAGTCATTTCTTTGGTTACGCCTCTTAAAGCTGAACCCACTGATGTCATAGTTTTGGATACACCTTTGAGAGTTGAGACGAAAGATGATATGCACACAGAAAACATAGCATTAAAACAGGAAGTGTCATTAATTCAACCTGAAGCAGAAACAATTGTGGAGCAAATGCAGTTTAAAATTGAGCCCGAGGAAGTTGATCCTTCCATTGTTGTCAAGCCAGTTACGAAGGACACGCCAGTCAAGTCACATTTGGGTTTAATTAAAGTCAGAGATGACCATGAGCTGCTGTTTCCCAAAAATGAGCTCGAAGAGAAACAGGGAACAACTGAGATGCTTCTGCCTGGCAAACCGAATCGTAAGGGCACACCAGTTAAGTTCGCTCAGATCAAAACAGAGCTCACAAATGAAGAAGCCGAAACTTTGTCCGAGGATATGGAGATGGATGTTAAACCGCTACACAGCGGAACTGCAGTGAGAGTCAATGTCAACTCCATGCAGGAGACAACCAACAATAATTTGCGTTCAATATTGTCTAAAAAGCGCGATATATTTGCTGAGGATTCGCTTAAGAATGTCCAGTTTAGCAGCAGTGATCCCATTGTACACAATTTGAGTCCGGTTGAGAGCAGCAAGGAGAACGAAAATCCCGACACTAAGGACATTAAGCCCCCCAAGAAATCCCAGCATGTAATACGACGCATTGTTGTCCCTGCTAAAAACTCTGGGCTCCTTTTAAAAAAATGATTTAGAGATGATAAAGATAAAATGATTTTAATTAGATGTAAGACTTAGCAATAAATTACACACCAAACAACAAAACGTACAAACTTAATAATTCTTGCCAAGCAGTGGAGAAATGTCCAATGAGATATAGATTAGTCCAGATCTGCAGTTGCTGCATTTGATTAATCCTGAAAGAGAGGGAAATTTATAAATTCCTTCTCTCTTAATTGAAATATTGAATCATAAAATAATAAACGCATTAAATATTGCCATTATACAATTCAGGGCTTATTTCTAAATCGTAAAAACTTCCAAATGTTGCAATAATAAAGCGTACTGTTAATTAAGAAATAATTAATAATAATTTCAAATACTGTTTAGAATTCTTGAAAATTATATTTTTGCAGTGAAACACTCATAAATAAAATAGTTCAGGGGTCGTAAATAAGAGTTTGGAGAGCTTAAATTTTTATTTAAAAATCATAGTATAACTCGCGTTTTTAATTTTTATTGATTCAATTGAAATTTACCTTCAATTTTTATAATTGAAAAAACATTTTATTTTTAATTTGTATAATAAAAATTCAATAATAATTTTTACTTTCAGTTGTTATAATAAAAATAGAACAATAAGTTATACTACTATGATTTTTAAATAAAAAATAAAATTTAATTATCCTTTTATATTTATCGAAAAATAAGAGGTTTCTTTAAAATTTTTGATTATTAAGCAACAAATAACTTTTATTTAATAATTTTTAATTTAAATATTTAAATCGTTTAAAATAAATTATAATCGTCAAATCAAAAAGATTTAATTTGTTGACAAAAATATAAGAAGGGATTAATCATAGAATCTAAAATATTAGATATCTGTAAGATGGAAAATCTTTTCTTTAACTTACCTTGAATAAATCTAAGCAACTCTCAGACCTCCAGAGGTTTCTCCTCCTCATATGACAAGTGATCATAGATGGGCGCCGAAGCTGTTGAAGTTTCGGCGAGCGCTGGATCTGCATCCGTGGAGTCAACCTGATCCTTGATCTCAGCATACAACTGATAAGGCAGTTCCGTGGGCATTGTTTCATAGGTCACGTGGTGGATTCTCGAGCAAGTGGACTGTCTGTGGCCGGCGCAGTTGCAAATGGAGGCACTGCCACTTAGAGGCGTCTCATAGCCATCGGGCTGGGGCTCCAAGTCGATGCCCATGCTGCCATTGGCCACAGGATAGCGCACGATATCGATGTGATCGACAAAGCGATGGGGAGGCGAGGATTTGTGGCCACCAAAGCAGTCAAGTCCATTGGAATAGTAAGACCAATGGAAGAGACGCTCGCAGTGCAGGTAGAGATACAGGAGCAGGAAGAGCAGGGCAATCCCCAAGGGCAGCATGATGACAATGATAAGAGCCTCGGTGCGTTGACTGTGCGATTGTTGGACGGGATTGCCATAGAGCACAGTGTGACTGGAGACATTCAAATGTGCATTGCGATTTGAATAACTGACCAAATTTTGACTGCGATTGGATTGAATCTGTGGCGGATCCTCCTCCACTTGCAGCTGAGGCACACAACTCAAGCCATTCACATTGATCTGGGAAATGTACTTGGCATAGCTGAAAAGCCGGAAAAGCTCTGGCTGGGCATGCGAGAAGTTGAGCAGCCACTGGCAACTCCAGGGATTCCCATCGATTTGTATGCGCAGCTGTCGCATCTGATCCCAGCGAGCCGTCTCCGTCTGCTCCAGACGCAGCAGCTCATTGTGCCTCAGGTCGAGCTGGGCGAGTGTAACTGGCGAAAGTTGGAGCAACTGCAGCAGGGAGATGCTGTGCAATCGATTGTGCTGCAAGTGCAGCATTTGTAGGCGTGGCATTTGGGCGAACCAGCTGCGGTTCAAGCTGGACAAATGATTCCAGCTGAGATCCAGGCTGAGTAGTGTGGAGGACGAGGAGTTGGAGATTTGCAGCTGCCTCAAGGCATTGCCACTGAGATTGAGCTGCAACAAGTTGGACGACGTGGACTCCAAAATAAATGACGTCAGCTCACATTGGAATAGAGTCAGATTGATCAACTGCTCGCTGCCTGCGTGAATTTCAAGCCGAGGTGGAGCTATGGGCGTTGCCTGCACCAGCAACTCCTGCAGCTCGCCAGGCAGTTCCTGCAACACCTGTGCCTCAATCAGCCTTAGCTGCGTCAGCTCCACCCGCTGCACCTGCCGCAGCTGCAACAAGATGTCCGCTTGGCGCAACGCCAATAGCCGTTCCCTTCTTATAATCAGTTGCTGCAGTTGCTCACAACTGCTCAGGGATTCAATTAATCTCAGTGAATTCTCCTCTAAATGCAGCCGCTTCAGCTGGGGCAACAACTCAAAGCTGTTGCCACTCAGCGTGCCCAGCTCGTTGTGATGGAAGTAGACGTCGCGCATGCTCTCCATTTGGAGTCCATTACAGCTCAATCTGAGACTCGTGTCATCCACAAATCTCTCAATCTCCACACTCTGCAGCTGCAGACAATTATCCAGATACTCCAGTCCATAGCTGGAGGTGTTCAATGGCAATGTCTGACTGCCGTTCAGCAGCACATGCAACTTGCCTGCCACACGTTGGGCGCCAAGATCAAAATTGCCTGCCGCACGACTCTGACTCTCATTGCTGCAATCAATGTCGAGTGGCAGACCAAAATCCTGCTCCTGCCGCAGCTCCAGAGACGTCACAAAAAGCGTGGCACGTATGAGACAAGTTCCATCGGCCAGCACGTGCCGCAACGAGAAGAAGAACGAGATTACGATGAGGCAGTGCGTCATCTGCCCGGTGGCATACCACTTGCTCATCGAAGCGTTGCGATTCCAAATTTGTTGATTCTTTTATTTTGATTTCTTTTTTCGTTTTTTTCTTTTTTGCTGCCGCTCGCGACGCGTGCGAAAATTGAACTGCGGCCCTCACATTGAGGGAAATGCTGAAAAACTGAAATACTTAAACTGAAAACACACCTTTGGCTCTTTTCAATAAGAGCGCCGCCCCCCCGCTGCCTGCCTGCCCGCCTGTCGTGCCCCCTGTGTCTGTGACTATATTAAAAACATGATTTCTCAGTTTATATCTTTCAATTTCTTCTTCCATTTTCCGCTCTCTGCTTCTGTTATATTTAGCCATACAATATTTGCGCTCTCTCACTGAAATCGCTTCCTATTCTTCCACAGCTGTCAACATTGCCCCTCCATCCCCCTATCCCTTTGTCCATACTCTGCCTCTAAGCATCATCACTTTTCGCATGAATTCCACTCAGCATCATATGCCTCCAAAATGCTTGTGTGGAATATGTTTACATATACTCTATGGCGATTTATATATATTTTGTATTTAGATGGATTCTGCGCCTTTGGGAGGCGAAAGTTTTTGAGTATCGTTAAATTGTTTATACAAATCGCAAAGAGTATATTCATTGGTCATCATCCACTTGGCACTCACTTGGCTTGAGATCTGCCAGAAACCATTGATATCTGACTAAGATGTATCAAGTGTGTGGAAGTGTTATAATTATAGAATAGACCTTGAAAAGTACCTTAATGTATTATAAATATTATTAATAAGCAATATCTTCAATGTGCAATTAATTGGTAATTGCTTAGGAAAGATTCGACTTGAAGTTACCCTAGAGCACATTACAAACAATTAAAAAATAATAAACTAAATTAACATCAATAGCAATTGAAATGTAATTATGTAGCAAAGAGTCGAGTAGAAGATACCCTACAGCACATTACAAAATCATTAATTAGCAATGACAATAAATAATTAGTCTATTTATTAATAAAAGTTGGTAAAATTAATGAGCATATCAATTAATATGTAGGTAATTTAGTAGAAAAAACTAAATAGCTTAATATATAGGATGAAGCATAATTGAGGAATATTAAAATATTGCTCTACTGTTTTATCCGGATGGACTAAAGATTAAATCGATACTAAAGTTAAGATAATTCTCTTCCTTTCCATATCTCCCTCCTTCCCCCTATCTGTAGTTGGCATTAAAAGAGACAAAACGCTAAATTCATGTAAATGTTATTTCCGAATAAAAAAGAAACCAATCCTTATCCCAAATCAAATCGATGCCTAGCAGTCTATTTTAACTAAAGTCAGGTGTGTAAAATAGTATATTGATTTATTTTAAATGCATTTTTTCTGCTCTGTAATACTGTTAGTCATATCTAATCAAATTGTTACACAATTATGTAAACTAAATAATTAATAGTTTTCTTTCCACATGATTCCTTGAGTTTTGTAACGAATTTAAAAAGGTATAATTATGCAATTTCCATTTCTGTTCACCCATTTTTTCAATATCTAGCTAAAAGATATTTTCTCAATATCTAATTTAAAAAAAATCCATATCCATAATGTACACATTTACCAGAAATCCTTACTAGACAGAGAAAAATGTGACTTAGTAATATTGGTTAAGATCTTTGAGCTTATGAAGAATATAAATGTAAATATAAATTTTGTTCCGTTAAAAACCTATGTACTTGTAGTATCTATGAATATTTTTTTAGCGTTTAAATTAATAATTCCAATAAAAGAAAATAAATGTATCAATTGTTTGCTTAAAAATGAGTGCCTTGAATAAATTTTTTTAAAAAATTATTTTATTCGCATGATCTTTTAATTCATTTTATATCTATAGAGACACAAGAGCACCGACTAGTAGATATTTAGTATTATATGCATTTTTCTGCACATTCATCTTGGCTAATAAATCTATTCCCGTTTCCATCACAACCTGAATAGAGAAACTCCACGCATTCATTGGCAGCTGGATCATAGCTCCACCTGAAATAGTATGACCCGCATGGACCTTCTTCTGAATGTGGCTCACCGCATTCCGCTGTAGAATGATGTATAACAATAATTACGAGAAAATCAGTATTGAGTATATTTTAAATTCAGAACATACGATTCTTAAACGCCTTAGTGCAGGCTACTAGCGCAGAAGACAACACAAATAAGACTAAGAAAATGGTCCTCATCGTTACCATTGATAAACTTGACTGGAAGATCTTAGCTTGGGTTGGGTGTATTTATATGTACATACTTAATGCATTTGGAGCCATATAATTATATGTATCATCTAATTTCACACCTTATTTCAACATTTCGTTATAATTAAATTATAATGGCTTATACAACTTTTTATATAAATATTATTATTTTTTCTTTGATTTTATTGATAGACTAGAGTGACAAATCTTAACTTGGGTTGGGTGTATTTATATAACTATACAATCCAATTTCACATTTTTTTCCCCAACATTTTGAGATAATTAAATTATAATAGCTTATATCATCAAAGTGTAGTAAGTACTGTAAATAATACTATAAATTTACGAGTACAAGAACTATTCAAGCTCAAATTGAATAAACCAGGCGACAGATATTCATACTGATAGCAATTGGACTTGGAGCAGAAGCATAAAATATGTTAAAAAATTTTTAAATTAAATAAAACTTTCAAATAGATTTAATATGAACAAATTTGCTTTATTGGCTTTTAACTCATTGCTTTTTATGTCTTTTTAGGCACTTTCCACTTTATCCCCCATAGGTGGTAATGCTCAAGCTGCATGGGGCACCTGCTGGTTGTCGATCACCGCATTCCCCTGCAGAATGTGGTACAGGAATAATTATGAGAAAATTCTTATTAAGTATATTTTAAATTAAATACATACGATTTGGAAACGCCTCAGTACAGGCAACGAGTGCAGAAAACACCACAAATGAAACAAACAAAATTAACCTCATCGTTACAATTGATAAGCTTGAGTGGCAAATCTTCACTTGGGTTGGATGTATTTATATGGACATTTCTAATGCATTTGGTGCCATGTAATTATTTAATCCAATTTCACACTTGTTCGTGATGATCAAATTATAATAGCTTAGATATATCTACTTTATGGTTTAAGCATATTATTTTATTTATTTTTATATAAATAATGCTATTAATATAGTGCCTGAAGCTTCCAAGCTCGGATTGAAATAGCCAGGAGAGAGATAAACAGTAAAAGGAATTAGCGAACAAACAAAAAAGTTCCTGAATGGTTTAAAATAATGTAATGTAATTGAAAACAAATGAAAATTATTTTTTTAATTACATTTATTTTAACTCATTGCTTTTTTATATCTGTAAAGATACGGGAACGGGAACACCAACTAGAAGATATGTGTTATTATATGCAATGTTCTGCACATTCTTCTTGGCTTTCAAATCTATTCCCGTTTCCTTCACATCCTCCATAGGTAAACTTCACGCATTCATTGGCAACTGGATCATAGCTCCAGCTGGGATAGCTTGCCCTGCAATGACCATGATGAATGATGAATGATGTATAACAATAATTACGAGAAAATCAGTATTGAGTATATTTTAAATTCAAAACATACGATTTTTAAACGCCTTAGAACAGGCAACGAGCGCAGAAGACAACACAAATAAGACAAAGAAAATGGTCCTCATCGTTACCATTGATAAACTTGACTGGAAGATCTTAGCTTGGGTTGGGTGTATTTATATGTACATACTTAATGCATTTGGTGCCATATAATTATTTAATCCAATTTCACACATTTTCCCACATTTCGTGATAATCAAATTACAATTGCTTATATATATCTATTTCTTGGTTTTACTCAAATTATTTTATTTGTTTTTATATAAATATTACTATTAATAAAGTGCCTGAAGTTTCCAAGATCGAATTGAAAAAGCCAGGAGAGAGATTAACAGTTAAAGGAATTAGAGAACAAAAAAGAGGTTCTTGAATGGTTTAAAATAATGTAATGTAATTAAAAATAATAAATAAATAATAATAGTTAATAAAACTAATATCTTTAATGAGCATATCAATTAATATGCAGGTAATTTAGCAGAAATAGTTAACAAAATCATTAATTATTTGAATCTATATGCATAAGCATAAACATAATATAAAAATTGTAAAACATAGTTTTACTGTTCTATCCGCATGGACTAAAGATTAAATCAACGCTAAAGTTAAGATTATAGGTAGTCTTTAGATAATTCTCTTCCTTTGTGTTTCTTCCATATCCGCCTTCTCCCCTCGATCTATAGTTGAGTAGGCCTATTGAAAGTATTCGGATTAAACACTTTCAAATTGCTACAAGTACAACTAATTATATTTTTGGTAGTAAACGCATGTGAGACTTATCTTTGAAAATTCTCTGTTAACCAAACGCTAAATTCTTGTAAATGTTATTTCCGGCTAAAAACGAACACAACCCCAATCCCAATACCAAATCGACGCGCAGAGAACCGTCTCCAGAGTCGGGCCAGTCCCGGGCCGAGTCAATGGGCAGGCACTCGGATGGGGATAACGCGAGTGGGAACAGTGTGAAGGCATCGACAAAGAAGAGCTACAACAATCTTCAACAGTGTTCATCCGCTACGACTCCCAATGAAAGTACTACCAATAGTTGTATCGATGACGATGAGGACGGGGATGAACTTAATCTCAGCGATGGCGAGCAGTTTGGATCGAATGAAGAGGACGACGAGGAACCTGTAAAGGGGAGAGGAGCCAACTCTCATGGTGATGCCATTGGATCAAAGTTAAAGCACGAACTGACCAAGTACAAGCAGGAGTTGCAGGAGTACAATGAGACCACAAAGAACCTGGAGAAGAAGTACATGAAGATCAACCATGAGCTGACCGAAATGCAGCAAAAACACGACAAATTTGTCGGCAGGCACGGCTCGAGTCCCGACATGGAGTTGCCCAGTGATGTGGACAATGAAGAGCACGAGTCTGTGGGATATTCCGTGTCCACGACCAGCATTGGATCGGACTCGGAGCGCAAGAGCTCGAAGATATTTCGTAGTAACAGCAGCTTCCGGACGGTCCTGGAGGCGCCCAGCTCCTCCATGTTGCTGCAGTCGTCCAAGAAGCGGCAACGGACAGAGTCGAAGCCCACGAAGATCCGGCATAATCTGTCGGCCCAGGTGGATGGAGGGTATGACCAGCATATCGTAGATACTGTGCGACATTCACGGCATTCTCGCCGATCGCAGGACATGCACGAGGATCAGGAGAACGAGCCGACCTCCATCAAGGATATGTACAATGTGCTCAAGGATGTGATCAACACGAATCAGGAACACAAACTCAAGTACAGCTACGATCGCGACACTGGCGAATTCAATCAACTGTTCACGACGATCCAGGATCTGAAGACGGAGCAGCTGCAGTACCGGAATATCATCCGACAACAGCAGGAGCGGATATCCAACTATCACACGCGATGTGTGAAGGCCCAGGACATCATGAAGAGCCAGAAGCATGAGATTGACAAGCTGCATGTGAACAACAAACAGCTGGAGTCGAGCATCTACCAGGACATCGATACGCTGCGCTCCAAGATCGACAGCAAGCTGAAGAGCGTCGCCAAGTTGCCGCATCTGATGCGGGAGGAGCACACGAAATATGAGAAGGTGATGCGGGAGAATTGCCTGATGGCCGAGAAACTGCACGAGCTGCAGAAGGAGGCGAATCTCCTCAAGGCGAAGATCGATGAGCTCGGCAAGCGTAAACTGATCACCGTCAATCGCCTGAAGGCGGCGGAACGTGATCTCAAGATCTTCAAGAACTACAATGCGGCACTGAAGACGGAGAAGCGACGCATGGGTGACGAGCTGATCAGCATGAAGGAGCAACTGGACGCAATGCAGGCGGCCAGCAAACGTCAGCTGACCCGACATCGGGAGCAGTCGGAGAAACAGCGTCGGGAGCTCCAGAAACGCATCTATGATCTGGAATTGAAACTAAATCGCAGTCAGAATTCCACGTCGAGTCTGATCCAGGAGCGGGACAGTCTGATTGCCGAGCTGCAGACACAGCTGCACACGCTGGTCCACAATTTCGAGGTGTCCCAGAAACACATTCGTGTCCTGCGTCGCCACATCTACTCGATGACCTCGGGCGGCGGGATCAATAGTGGCACCTCTGGCACTTCGGGTGCCCCACGTTGCGTGCCCAATGAACCGAACCTCGTGAGGATCCAGGGACAAAACCCAAGTGTCTCCCGCCTCAGCGCTCCACGCAGCTCGCTGAAGACCAGATCCTAATTGACTCGAAGTTGTCGTCCCAGCGGTTCAGGCAACTTGACTATACGGCCAATGGTTCAACGTATCCATCATCTAGAATTTTTGATGATATATGGATGATTCTCGGGCCATATCATCAAGTTGCCTGGACGTCATCACATCCTTGTGTCTGTGTGTGTGTTGACTGCGATTGTTGATTTCACCGATTGATTGTTATGTTATGTAAATTTATTTTGATTTTATTCGATGATAAATTATGTGTGATTTTAAAAAAGTTTTTCAAGTTCAACTATCTTCTAACAAATGTGTGGTTTTTGTGTGGGTGCTGAGGTCAAGAGGATCGTAATGCAGCTGAGAGAGCATTCATATACAGTGATGCCAATTTAGCTTTTTCCCGTCAAATCTGGCTGTTTTTGAAGATTAATTGCGGAAAAAATTTGGGAATTGCGAGAAGTGGGAGCTCTGTCTTTTTTAGAAAGGCATTTGTTTTTTTCCGCTTTTTTCTTAAAGTTGCCACCAATTTCATGAAAAAATGTAGCAGCTTGCTAAAAAAAAAAAATTTGGTGCAAAAACCGTTATTGATACGTCTGTGGAAAAAAAGTTTACTAACGTGCTTAACATATAGCAGTTTTCGTACAAATATACCAAATGTGTGTAAGAGTGGCAGCTTACTCTAGAGTTGGGCTTTTTAGTTCGATTTGCTGAATAAGTTCAATCGTTCATTTTTCAGTCGTGAACTAAATCAGTCATTTAGTTCAGTTATTCAGTTGGTCAGTTAGTCATGAACTATGTACGAGATAGTTTCTTTTCAGTTGGTCTGAACTATGAACGAGTGGTTTCTATTCAGTTGGTCATGAACGATGAAAGATGAATAGGTCATTCTGATCAGTTAGTCAGTTGTTTATGAACGATAAACGATGTAAATAGGCTACGACTAATTCTTTTTAGTGAAATGTGAAATGTGTTTTAAGTTTTTGAATCAAATAGACGACAAATGCCAACTAAATTCCGGATTTCCTCTTATTATTTTGGGTTATACTTATACCCTGGCTTTTTGAAAATGAGAAAAAAGAGTAAATTGGTTTTTAATTTTGGGCTTAAGTTACCTTTCACATTGTTAAAAACTTAAAAATATATAGAATTTAAACATTGTTACATGTAAATAAAAAAGAAATTGAATCCATTTGCAGAACTCCATGTATTGTATTTCTCTTAAGAAATTAAAATTTTTTTAAAGAAATTACTGACCAACTGCGAAATGACCGATTTAGTTCATTATTGACTGAATAAGTTCTTTAGTTCATCTTAATGACCCGTTCATTTGAACTTTTTCAGAACTAAACGACACAACTCTAGCTTACTTATACGTTTTTATCGATATTTGCACATACCACCACAACTAATTACGTCAAACTATCATCCAGATCAGTCTTCGCCCAGAAGACTACACTATCATAATATTGAATACATTTTTTATGCAGTTCAATTTAATTAATTCTAAAAAAAAAGCCAGATTTTGCCGGCTAAGGCAGGTAAAAGCCAGACAAATATATCCGAAAAACGCCAAATTAGCATTACTGAATGTCAAGCAATTGGCCATTTTTATTTATTTTTATATATTCCACATTAAAAAATGTATCAAATTTTAGCTATTTATTAACCTGAACTAAAGTTTCTTTTCTAGATGTCGAAATCAACTATGTTTGGGAATTATTTTTGAAGTCGTTTGAAATGCTGTAAGAAAAATGAGAAAAAAAGTATGTCAGCCTTTGTTTTTGAAAATAGAATCGATTGGGTTGGAATCAAAGTAGGCGTCTGATAGTTGTCGCATGTGGAATACCAGCAAATCCAACCGAAATATTTCAGTTCATTTTAGTCGTTTAAAAAAACAACACATCAACTTTAAAATTTTTATAGTAATCCATTTCAGAATTTATTGCAAAATTTCGAGATTATGCGCTTAAAATTAAAAGTGATTGGGGTTACGATTTAGACAAGCAAAAAAAAAATAAAACCATCCAAAACTTAATTTCAACAACCAGAAATATTAATACATCAACAATATAATAACAGCGATAAACGTTGTTAGATTTTTACAGGTTTAAAAGATAATCAAAGTACAGCAATATGGCGGATGGTGAGGGTGGTGCAGAGGAGCAGGATTATGAGGAGGAGGATATGGCGATGGCCGGCATGGATGAGGGCGGCATGGAGGAGGGGCCAGAGGATGATCTATTCTCCCGCCTCGGTGAATCATCCGATGATCCAGAGCAGAAGCGTATGTATATGGAATATCTGGCGCTGATCAAGGAGATCGATTGCCAGAACAAGATCATACAGGACATTAAGGCGGCGGTAATGGATATGTGTGGTAAGCCCTGTAAGACCCGCAACGAGCTGAAGGAGATCAAGCGTCTGCGGATCTGCATGGAACAGGAGAACATCAAGCTGCACACCATGATGAACCGGGCGGTGCAGCTGCAGAACTATGGATCACACCGACACTACCGGGAACTGACCCTGACGACAACCGTTGATGACGACAATATATCGCCGTATTGTGTGGGTCCATGTGGTGCTCCGTTGGCTGGAGGCGGCGGAAGTGGACCGACCAACACGGATTGCAGCGAGGATGCTGGAGGCGGCTCCAGTTGCGGCCAGATGGAAGGCCAAGAGGATCGCCTCATCAGAGCACTCAGCAAGGCCATGCAGAAGATGAAGGGCGCCTGTCCCGAGGACATGAAAATGATGCAGGAAATCGCCTGCGCCATCATGGCCTCCAAATCGAAGCCGAAGCAAGTCTGCAACCCGGGACCGTGCATGAAAGCTCCATCGCCCTGTGATGATGATAGCAGCAGCAGCATTTGTCCACCCCCACGTTCGCCCCCACGATCCGCGAAGCGATCACGTCCTTGCCCGTGTCCCCCAGAGCCACCCTGTCCGCCACCAGGCGCAGCGGGCAAAAGCGATTCCCTCGACAAGCTGAAGAAGCGCATTGTGAGCATGCAGAGCTCCGTGAAGAAGCTCCTCACCGAGGTCAGCAAACGGGAGTCGCATGAAGCACAATCCGGCTGCGGGGACGACGATGATGATGGTGACATGAACATGTCACGAGCTCCATGTCCCGAAGATCCAGATCCCTTGGTTATTTGCGGCGGCAAACGCAACACCAAGGCGGATAAGTACGAGAAGATGAAGGAGAACTATACGCGCCTGCTGACTCAATATCAGCGCAAGGATTGCCAGATGAAGGAGCTGGAGCAACGGTAAGAGACTACCCTGTATACTCCAAAAAAAAAAAAGAAAAGCTATTTAATCTTAAAGCCGAGACTTGCCATTTTTTATTGGTAAAGTAATAGACCAAACTTATTTCTAAGCTTAACTTATTTTGTTTTTGATATTTCAACCCAAATCGCCTCAAAAAAAAGTAGGTAACATTTTAAGCTCTTGTCAAGGTTGTTTCAAATTTTTGCCACGCCTCCTTCCATTCCCGCAAATCGTAAGAATTCATAGCTTCCCAATTTTTTTTTTGCTTAGAAAAAATATTTTATTTTGATCATGGCTATTATAAAATATATATTGCAAAGATTTAAATGAATAATTACTGGAACAGCTTGTGATATTCACTTCTTCGGTCTTATCATCATCTTGGCTACTTTGAGAGAGTAACCGAGACCCCGAAACTGTCCCCAGATGACGCCCCCAAACTTGTCATATAAGAGTGCATCTCCAGAAGATCCACTGGCTTCTCCCAAAGACAGGACATACTGTTCGTTCTCGTTGCCGATTGCAAATTTGTCATAAGTCGTATATGCTTTGATTCCTTCAAAATCCTCGAGACTTACAAGTAACTCATGTGTTCCATCTGCAGTTAGTGCGTGTATTTTATCCAAACCTAAGAAGAATTCACCATGCAGATCTCCGAATCCAGATTTGTATGAATTCAAGTTCCGATAGTAGTCAACATTTCCATTCATCTGACTCAGGATTATCGTCCATCCACCTCCCAAAGTTTCCATATCACAGACAACTTTAAAAGGTTGACTACTAAACTTGGAAAGAAGTACTTCATTGATCCCACTTGTCTTGACCTCGGCACAGTTGCTATGATAATAATTCTTCAGTTGTTTAAGGTCCGCTCTTTTAGAATCAAAATCTGCTCTAGGATCTCCTCCTTTTAAATCCTTTTTAAATCCATCCTTTTCCAGTTGCTCCAGCTTCGTTCTAAGAGATTCAAGGCCTGCTCTAAGGAGTTGAATGTCCAGCTCCTTAACTGCATCTTTCTTTTGTTTTTCCAGCTCTGCTCTAAGATTTTGGTTACTCACAGTTAGAGATTGAATGTGAAACTCCTTTCTTTCCAACTCCACCTTTAGAGATTGTAGATCGGCCCTAAGAAGTTGAGCACTTGACTCCTTATCAACTCCATCTTTCTTCTGTTTTTCCAAATCGGCTTTTAAAGATTGAAGATCGGCCCTAAGAAGTTGAGCACTTGACTCCTTATCAACTCCATCTTTCTTCTGTTTTTCCAACTCGGCTTTTAAAGATTGAAGTTCTGCTCTAAGATTTGGAACATTTGACTCCATTTCAACTCCATCAGTCTTCTGTTTTTCCAACTCCACTTTTAGTTGAATATCCTGTTCCTTTTTGACTTTATCGATCAATTCCTGCTTCGTACTAGAAGATAGGTTAGATTGCGTCAATGTTGAAAATGTTTAGGAACTTACTTCAACTCGGATACTCGATTAATTATTGATTGAAGTAATTTTCCCTGACCACTGTAGGGAGTTAGATTTGTTGCAGAGATCGATATTAATAAATTGGTCACAAGGATTATAAAAAATATTTTTTGCCACATTTTGCTACCGATCTTCACGGAATGAATTGGAGCACTGACTGAGACTAAATTTGACTTGAGGAGCAGAAGTGAATTCAAATACCGTTCATGCAGTGCTTATATAGTTTTTCGAGTCCCCGTTTTTTTTGTTAGCTAGTGAGTCAGATTAAAATGTACACGGTAAATGTTTTTGGGGTTTTTCCCCCCATGATTTAATGAAATCTGTAGCACTGATAATTGTCGCAGACTAAAATTCGAACAGTGGGATAGCTGAAAGTGTAACTGATAGCTGAGTTATTTGTACTTTAAAAATATTTTTGTGGGTTTTTTTTAATTAGGTCATTTATTCTCAATTGGAAAATCCAAAATAGTCAAATATACAAAGCTCTCAGCAGTAAAAAAATACATTGCAAAATGTAATAATTGAATATATCTTGTGGCTTGCAGCATGAAGGGATTCGTTGGCAGCTGCGGGCCATCCAAAGGAGCTTCGGATGCGGATGCTGCCGAGTTGAATCTGTTGCGGGCGCGCGTCAATGAATTGAAGGAGGAGCAGATGGAGTTCAAGTGCATCATGAAGGAGCAGTCGCAACAGCTGGAGGACTATCGCAACAAATATATGCTCGCCCAGCAGAAGGTCGAGGAGCAGTGTGTGTCTCTGGAGAAGCTGAACATGAACAACAAACGCATCGAGCAGCAAATCAACACCGAGGTCAAGGAGATTCGCTCCAAGTTCCAGGAGAAGCTCAACGAGCTGCTCCACTTTCCCAAGCTGCTGGAGAATGAGCAACTGAAGCTGGCCCAGGTGTGCAAGGAGAAGGATGATCTGCAGAGTAAGCTCGTGGTCGTCTGCAAGGAATTGAAGTCTTGCAAGGTCCAATTGGAGAATCCCATCGCCGATTTGAGTCCACAGCTGGCGCAATGTCAGCTGGATCTCACCCAGGCCCGCAATGAGATCGAAGAGCTGTTGCGCCAGCGTGATCTCTTCTGCGAGCAGCTGAAGACGACACAGGATGATCTGGACACGCTGCGCACCGAGTCGGCCAAGATCATAGCCGGCACCAAGGAGCGTGCCGAGATGCTCAAGGGCCAGCAGCAGGAGCACATCAATCGCCTCGAAAAGGAGCTCGCCCAATGCCGTGCCACAGCCTCTCTGTCCGTCAACGATCGCGAGGCCGTCATCCGGGAGATGCAGGGACAGCTCAACACGCTCTCCTACAGCTTCGATGCGGCCCAGAAGCAAATCAAAACTCTTCGCAACCATATTGCCTATGTGTCCAATGAGAATTGTTTCCCTGTCAAGTGTTAAATGACCCTATCAATCTGTTGTCACAACTTAAATCCACCCAACCATCCACCCACCCACCACATTAACCCAACCAACCAACCAACCACTCATATACCCATCGCAAGTCCATGTCCACGTAATCCCGAAATTTTCTTCGGATTGAGAACTTTATACTTATCTATCAAATGTATCTTTAGATATAATTTATATCTATTAAAATTCTTACAAATTTTCGGAAAACTATAATTTC
>JBAMBJ010001406.1:0-40160 GCA_037043495.1 Drosophila recens | reverse complement strand
ATGAATGCGACGAGTATGTGAAAATTCCCTCCCCCCCATTTTGTTGAAAATAGGCTCACGGGGGTCCAAAATGTTAAGCCGACAAAGGTAATTATTACCCTAGAATTGGGTTTTGGGGGATGAGAATGCGCGTGGGGATGATTGGAGATGGGGGCACCTAATGGTTAATAAATAGTGCAGTTAATGATGTGTGTTTATGGGGTTAATGCATATGACTGCTCCTAATGATAATAATATGTGAGAGAAAAGAGTGCACTGCATGTGCTCTATAAACTATACACATTTAAGCTTACTATTTACTTTTACTTTTACTGAAACCTATTGGAAAGTCAACATTGCATCTGTGGAAATATTTTGTAAAATACAAAAAGTAAGAACGGTCGTTCGTAGGATATTTTGTATCCTTTGAAATTGATTCCTTCAACTTTGTTTTAATATGTCAGAAATCTTTGTTTTTTTATTAATAAGTTTTATTATCCCGTCTACATGATTTATCCATATGAGCTCGAAGACAAATAAATAATTAAGATAAATAAAAGACAAAGACAACTATAGGAGAGACATCTAGAGAGAGAAACCGGAAGATAGAGAGAGGCAACGGAGAATGCCATCTTGAATTTGTATTTCCATTTAGTAACAAAATATACAGTCGAACTTCCCTAGCTCGAATCACCATTGCCCAAGAAAAAAGTTCGAATTATGGAGACTTTGACTCATAGAAGTCTTTTTGTTAAGTTTAGTATACGCTATTGCCACTCAATTCAGTTAGAGTTAGAAAGAATTCGAGTTATAGACGTTCGAGTCATGGAAGTTCAACTACATATATAATAATTAAAAAACTTTTCATTATTTTCTACTTTCCTTTTAAGCTTTAATACGCTTTTATAATGCTCTATTTTGACTTTTTTGCAGTTAAGATAAAGCCAGAAGACTCTTCTTACTGATAATAATATACTTACTTACTCAACACTGGAAAAGTCCCAAACAAAAATTGAGTTTAAAAATATCAAACCAAAATTATCACAAAGTAATGTTGCCAAAACACAAGCGTCAATGTTGCGCAACATTAAATAAATGTTGCGAGTCTAAAAACTAAATGAAAACAATAACAACACCCTTGTTACATTTGTATAAATATGTTTATTTATTTATTTACTTATTGTTTTGTCTTTTCCACACAAAATGCCAAAATAAAAACAAAAAAGTCATCGTAAATATTAAAAACATTAAAATAAAATAGTATTATTATTATTACTGTTATTATTATTAATTATTTATTTATATATGCATGCAGGCGCCCCCTCAAACCCATTTGTGGGCGTGGCTCGCTGCATGTAATACATATTGCGTATGGTTTTTGTTTTCGTATGTTTTTTTTTTTAATTTTATTTAAAGTTTTCTTTAATTTCATTTATAAATAGCAAAACATTTACAATCTTATTGCAGCGTACTAATAAAAACATTTTCGAATGAAATTTTCATTACATTTTCCACATTCCACATTTCTGTTGCAAATTTACTTTCGTTCACATTTTAATTGGTAAACTTAAACAAAACAATGGATATATCGTCTTTATATAGTTTAATAGTTTTTGTTTTATTTTTGTATTATTATTAATATTATAAAATTTATGTAATACATTTTCAACGTGTTTTTTTGTGATTTTAAAATAAAAATACTTATAATTTATTTTGTTTTGTTTTTTTTTTCTTTCAATATTATTAATAAATTGTAATTAATTGTATTATTAATAAAATATAGCGAGAGGATCGCACAAGTTCCGAGTTGTAAGGCAAGAGAATTGCAGCTGTTGATTGACAGATTGATTGATGGATTGGTTGATTGATGTTGCTAAGCTCGCAGTGTTGGAAAACGATTGCAAAAGCCGCTTTGTCCTTGGTGCGGGGGAAAGCACAAGAAGCTTGAGCTTAATTGTGCTTTCCATTGACAAAGCTGGCTTACAATGTGGCTGAGGCATGTTGCACATGTTGCATGTTGCACATGTTGTGTGTGGTGGTATGTTGCATGTTGCATGTGGCATTATTTGCTGTTGTAGGCACGCCCACAGGTGTTCATGTGTGAATTTCTGCAAAAATTATTTGTAAAATGTGGTTTTTGTTTCTTTTTTCTTTGTTGTTGCATTATTGTTGTATCTATTATTGTTGTTGTGGTTGTCATTGTTTTTGGTGCTGCGCCTGCGCAACATTTGTGGTGGGCGTGGCAAGTGCATTTTTCGATAAACCATTAATTTAAGAGCAATGTGAAGAAGAAAAACAAAAGCACAACAACCAAAAAATGGAAAATAAGCAAATTATCGAAGTATCGATTAAAAAACCCGATTGCTTTCCAATATCTATCGTTTATCGGTGCTGTTGCATGTTGTTGTGGCTTGTGCATGAAGGTGGGCGGTAGGCGTGCTGTGTTGTTGTTGCGGCCGTCTATCGATATACATAATGCTATCGATAGCAGTATATTATGACAGTATTCATATTTAATTCATTTGTGATATTGCGTGCTGTTGTTGTTGTTGCTGTTGTTGTTGGTGCTGCAGTGCTTAGATTTCTGGTGCTGGTGCTGGTGTCTTTTATATATATATTTTATATTGCTGTGTGTTGGTTTTCTTTTTTATTTTATTTTATTTATGATATTTTTAGCTTATCGCCACACACACTGACTACATCTACAAATAGAAGAGAAAATAGAGAAACAAAATAGTGATGTAGTAGGAGCCGTGTTGTGATAAATACTTTTAATAATAATAAATTCCAAATGATACTTTAAAATAGGCGTGCTTGTGTGTGTATATGTGCTTTTATGGAGTGTAAGTGTGTGTACTAAAAAGGTGCAAAATCTTTTTAAAATAATTTCAAGCTACACTTCAACAAACATGTGTTTTTTTAAATTACAAAAATATACTAATTGAATATCGCAATATATTACTTCTTATGACCTTTTTAATATCCAGACTCTATTTAAAAAACTTATGAATTAAGCATTATTATTATCTCGAGCTATTTATTTTTTTTAATTAATCTCTCTATGGATCCCTTAAAAATATTTTCTAGAAAAACAATTTTAACATATTTACATATTTACAATTTTCGATAGTCACTTCAAGTTAAATTCTAGATTGTTTATAAGCTTTTAATTCATTGAATTTCCTAAGTATTTCATGTTTAACTCTTTATAAAACCCCACGAACCCACTTTTATGGACTTACTATCTTAACCAGTTTGCTTTTCTCACCTTTTCATAATCTATTTATCATCAAATTTCCTTAGTAAAATATTTTATTAACATTTCCCTGTATTTGACAGTCTCTCATAAATATTTGTATATAGCTAAATTTAGCTTTATTCGGAAATATGACAACTAGAAATCCGTTGAAATCGCAAAGTTCCCGGTAAACTTATCAAGCTGATTTCTAGCCAATTTGCTTTGCCACTAAACTTGGTATGTATATTAAACGCTAATTTATCTATATATAATACAGAAATTTCCCCACTTTATCATACTATATTATATATATGCAGATATGCAATGAAATCGAGTATATCTTAAATAAAACCGACACCAAATTAATCATGCACTTTTTGTGGGTATTTTTAATTGTGTTTTGTACAAATTTAGAAAAAGTTATTTAGTTTAAGGGACGAGGGAGTTAGCTTAGGGAAAGGGGGCGTAAAACTCACCTGTGCTGACGCAGATTATCACGTTGCTTGAAGTATTTGCCGCAGACCTCACAGGAATATGTTATCTCTGGCGATTTGTGCGTGCGCTCGTGTATCATCAGATTGTATGGCTTGGTGAAACGCCGCTGGCAATACTTGCAAATGAACTCACACTTTGGACGCATCTTGCGACGGAAATCCGACCGGCAGTCATCGTTGTCGATTCGCATTACAGCAAACATTTTGACAGACGATATATTTTCCCTCTTTTTTTGTGTGTGTGTTATTTTTGTTTTTCCTCTTCTTCTTGTTGCCTACGTGCGACAGACGCGCGCGCGCTCAGTGCTCACCACAACCACAATCAAGTGGGTGAAGTTGTAGTAATTGTTGTTGTTGTTTTCTTTTCGGTTTTTTCTCTTATTGAGCTTGACGTCGACGTTGGCGTCGGCGTCGCTGTCCGTGTCGGTGTCGGTGTCAGTTCTGTGCCTTGCCGACCACTCTCACGCTCTCACACTTACGACGCTCTCTCTTTGCACTCTCTCACTGTGTGTATGTGTGTCGATCTCTTGCACTCGGGCGCTGAGTGGGGTTGTTCTTGCTATGGCGAGTGCGTTCGTGTGAGAGTGTGTGTTTGTGTTGGGAGCTTTGCTCAATGCAGTGAGCGTAGTGCTTTAACGGTACTCAAAGCGTAATCGCTATCTGTATTGCTATTGCAGATAACAAGCACACATACACATATGTATGGATGAAATGTGGCAACACTGCTGTTTGTTTTTTCTTTTTGATAAATGTTTTTGCTTCTTTTGGTTTTCTTTATTTTTATTTTTGTCAACTATCACACACTCGTTGGCGTTGTTGTGATTTCACCGTTCGTTGTTGTAGGCGTTTTGGGTGGGCCGTCTTTCCAACTGCTGCTGCTGCTGCCTTTTAGTTTATGGCGCACTTTAAGGCAAACACCTAAAAAGAGCGAGATAGACAGAGAGAGAGAGTGAGACAGTGTTAAATAAAGTTAGCAACGCCTGCGACATCTTTTATGTGCCAATAAATTTGAGCAAAAATACCACGACAACAACATCACAACAACCACAACAACAACAAGTTGTCAACTTAAATCACGCAACATGAAATTGACAATGACTCATTAAAGCCTGAACCGCTGAACCACCACCGCAACACCACCGCACCACAATCCGCAACTGGAACCTGGTGTTGACATTTACAAATCACCAACCGCCCAGTTTCAGTTGCTAACCTTCGTTTATAATTTGTCTTAAACGACAACATTTTCGAGTTGACTGAAGTTTCAGCTGTTCAATTCATTGTTGGCCAGGTTTCTTTCAGTATATCGGTTTCACACTGTCACCAACCGCCTTCATTGCTGTTGTCAACTGTACTTCCGCAACACAATTGTTCAATTAGCGCCCTTACAACGCAAAACACCGAAGATTTTATGCCCTTAAAGTAGCTGAAGCTCATTAAAGCTCGTTTATAAAAAAAAACTTGATTTTGTTTGTTAACCAAATAAAAATTAAAAAAGCTTAAGAAAACCTTCAACTAACCAGAGCTTTTTAAAACTAATTTATTTAATAACAGATTGGAAATACCTAAATTGTCATAAATAATCAGAAGTATTCAAAAATAATCAGAAAAAATTATCAAAAATAATCCGAATACTCGACTATTTTTGATTATTTTTGATTTTTTCTGATTGTTTTTGAATAGTTGTAAAAATTTTAGATTATTTTTGATTTTTTTTAATCGGAGTCATTAAATAATTGGGCAAAACCGAAAATAATCGTAATTTAATCATTAGTTCGAATTTTAAACAAAAATAATCTAATTACTAATGATTACTAATCATTTTTAAACAGGCATGCCTTCAACTAACCAGAGTTTTTTAAAACTAATTTATTTAATAGTAAATTTGGGAAATACCTATCCCTCACTACCTAACCTAACTATTCAACTTATCTTTTATTTAATTAAAGTTCCTTTAGCTCATTTTGTGAAGCATAAAACTTAAAATATTTGTCTTCAAAACTCAAATACCGAATTTTAAAGATCAAATTTAAGTATTTTCGCCAAGATAAGCAAAAGCGCGAGCCACTTAGCAAACTAAAACACATCCCTACGACATGATATAGTAATGCGATCTTAACGATTTCAGCACACAAAAGCATTAACCGACTTAGGATGACTATATACGAAATTTAATGACGCTAGCTGCAGTAAAAGCCGAGTTCACATAGGACACACGGCCATAAAGGGCGACCGAAAGGCGAAAGGCGTCACAAATGCACTCACAGGGTGTTTATGCCGCTGCCAGAGAACAGAGAGAGAGAGAGAACAGAGTTTAAACTTTAAAGTGAGTCCATGCAGAAACCATATTTTAGTCTCTTCATTAAAGTGGCGCTGTAACAAGTTTATTTTTAATTGGCGCCTGCGTCTTGAACCACAATTTATGCCACATGATTATTGTTTTTGTTTTCTTCTGTTGTTTTTAGCCATCCATTCGAGTCCACTTGGAACCACTTGGTATCCTGCTTCGGTAGTTAACAACTGTTATTTTTTATGTAATTTTATTTTTGTCATTTCGGCGCCGCTGGATAACGTTTTGGGCCACAATATGGAATATTTCTCATGCCAGTCGCTTTTTTAATGCTATGCCATACATTCTTTGGCTTTGGAATTGGGATATTGGGATATTGGGATACGGATTCGGCAAACAAAAGCCTGCGCTGACTGGTAGCGACAACGTCTCTCGGCAAGCCCCGATTTCAATATTTATTTATATGTGTTTTTTTCCAGTGTTTCGTTCTTTTTTGTTGTTTTTTGTTGCGCCGCGCAGCTGGAGAGTTAAAAACGTTGACAACAAAAGGCAAACGTCACAGCGGGTGCTGCACCAGCCACAGACGCTACGTAGTTATTGTCATTATAACATTAATGCCCACTAAACATATTCAAATTATAACACTGAGTGCAGGTCGCTGATCCAGACTCCAAACTCTAGAGAGAGAGTCAGAGTCCAACTCCAGCTCCATCTCCAACTCCATTTCCATCTCCTCTTCCATGTTAATTTGTGTACACAATGTGGCGTCACATTGGCATTTTAACGCCGTTAATCATGCGACACAGGGCGCCTGCATAAGGTCCATGCTATATGGGGATCTGCCGGATTCGATATGCATTCAATATGTATGCTATACAAAACTGCATCTCATCTCTCTTTTTCCCTCTACCTCTCTCTCTTTCTCTCTTTCTCTCTTTGTCTTTGGCTTGGCCTTTGGTAATGCTTTTGGCCATGCTTTTCGACGGCTTTGGCGTGGGCCTAAATGGAGCAACCATTAGCCACGGCTTACGACTGCATCTAAGCACTTTATTTAACTTCCAGCCAGCCTCTGCTGGAATTGCCAAGAAGAAGTGCCAACTCATTTATCTGGCAACTATTAACCATTAGCCAAGGCTGTAAATG
This sequence comes from Drosophila recens, assembly GCA_037043495.1. Classification (NCBI taxonomy): domain Eukaryota; kingdom Metazoa; phylum Arthropoda; class Insecta; order Diptera; family Drosophilidae; genus Drosophila; species Drosophila recens. Next base: position 33,016 of record JBAMBJ010001406.1, on the reverse strand, counting down.
TCAGCTGATAATTATCTGCTTATAAACACGTTAATTAAGCCACGTCTTGGCTGGGTTTTACTTTACAAGCATTAAATGCGCCTATTAAAACTATAGCTTGTTTAAATAAATAATACTTGACTGACATATTTTGATTTTCTATGAAGCTCTGATATTATTTAGAATTTTAATATCGTACATACTCTATATATGTATTTATTATATTACTCCTGTTATCTTAAATCATTTATAAAAAAGTAGTAATAAAATTTCTGGATGAATCTTGAATATACAGACGAATTTTGCATATATGCATATATTGATATATCAATTTAAAAAATTCTGTAATGTTGTGGAAAAATTTTTTTTTTTAATAATTTATCTGTAAAATTTATTATTATTCGTCTCAAAATTTGATATCAGAAATGTTTGGGAATTGAAAATATTTTCGTCACTAGACTTTTACCTCGAAAAGAGTTTTTTTTATAAATATTATTATTCTTTAATATTTTAAAATAAAAACAATTATTTTTAGAATTTCTCTACAATAAATACCTTCTAAAAGTTGTTAAAAAAACAATTGTTTCGAAAATTTTGAAATAATAGTGTATCTCAAAATATGTTTTTAAAAAACGTTAATTTATTTTGAAATTATGAAAACAAACTTTTTAAAAATTATGATAGATAAATTCTATTTCACCAACCTCTTAAGAACCTATGCCTAAACTATATAGTAGTGTTCAGCCAGAACTGATCGTCAAATCGCAGAGACATGCTGTTAAAATCGGCTTAAGGTTAGCCTCAAGAAAACAGGGCTTAAACCTCGACTTTAGACCACACATAAGAGCTGAGAAAACTGAACAAATATTGTATAATAAAGTGTTGCAACAACATGCAGATAATCCCATTAATCCGCAGTGAAAATAATTAGTGTTTTGTACACAGAGCGCAACGAGAGGTCCCCAGAGACAGAGAGAGAGAGCGAGTGAGAGAGAGAGTGGGAGAGAGGGACTGCGGCTATGTATAGTGAAAGATCAGACACAGCATGAGACTCGAAACTGCAGACTACATGCTGCAGTAAAGAGATAGAAGACAGAGGAAGGGCAAAGGGAAAAGAGGAGTGAAGAGTGCAGTTGTTGTTGTTGTAGCTGTTGTTGTTGTGAAGGGCATGCGAAAGGCGTTAATGCTGCGTGAAATTAGATTTGCACCAAAAATGGCAACACACACGCACAGAATCAAGCAAGAGAGAGAGAGAGAGAGAGGGAAAGGTGGAGGAGTATCTGCATCTAAATCTGTGGCAAGTGTGAGTGCGTCTTGCGCCTTCCACGAAACTGAAACACCTCAAAAAAAGTGCCCGAAGAGTTACAGTTTAACAGCCCGATAATGTGTAGCGGTACACGGCGATAAGGCCCAAAAGGACCTCTCCAAATGCAGTAGAAGAAGAGGCAGAATGTAGAGTGACACACACGTTGCACGCTAAAGGTCTTGACTCAAAAAGCAAAAGAAAGACATGGTCAAAAGCGATTACCACACTTACGATTGTAGATGGTCGATGGCCTTTTTCTTTCTTTCCTTTTTTTGGAGGCGGACAGTGAGTTGGCCGAAATGTGAAAAAAATGACAATAAGCCGACGGACTTGACGGCCAACCGAGTCAGGCTATATAAAATGAAAGGACAAAGGCACCGAAACGATTTGATACGAATCTAATTGTGCTAATGGCTAAGAATTCTCGGGAAAAACCCAACAGCAACAACAATGAGAACAACGAGAACAACAATTAGGCACCACTTCAAGTAGTTGAAGTTTGGGAACAAGGCGCGCGAAACTGGACACAAGAAAAGTACATAAAAAACAACAAAAAAAGGAGACAAAACAGCCAACACCTAACAAACACAAAAGGATCCTTTCAAGCGACGCGAATCTCAAGTATTGACCCAAAACGAATGCGTTTCTTGCAGGTTTTTTTTATTTTGTGGGAAAAACACGCAAGGGAAAAACGTTAACACGATCCATCAGATGTTGCGTGTTAACGGTTGATGAGTTATGACAAGACAGTTGCTGAGATCGCATAGATGCTTGGAAGATCCTGCGTATGCTCAAGGTGCAAAATGATTGCTAAATTGTTAGTTCTTATAGCTCGTTTAACTAATTTGGGCCTAATTGATGGCACACAGCGTGTGGTCGAAACGAAGGACGAGGTCACAACTCAGAGGACTTTTAAATATTCTTGAATATTAATAAGAGAAAAGAAAAAGCAACTGTTAACTAGTCAGTTGTTGGCCAAAAGCGTCGTGACTCAGAGCTTAGTTAAAACCTGATCACTTCGATGATCTGATACATTCCAGAGCCACAAATCATCCGCGGCTGCGGATTACGATTGTCTATGATTCGATTTCTGTGCGTTAAGCTCGCTGAGATTAACCTTGATCTGGCACCACAAGAAGCTGACTAAGTAATTGATGACTCATGAGCTTAAAGATGTTGAGCAGAATTGTGAAATTGAAGAAATGCCGTCGGCAATTGGCAAGAGATTTAAATCAAGAATAATGTGCTCAAGAAGGGAAAAAATTTATAAAGACAAGCTTAAATGTTTGTCTTATGCATTTAGAATATTTTTCTCTATTACAAGTTGTCTAATTATCCTATAAATCATACTATATACTCAAGTAATTTGTTTAGCTCAGCAAAAAAGCTCTTTCGATATTTAAATTATGGGTAATTAGGAAAAACGAGCTGTCAGCTTTGTTGCTAGTTTATTGTGCTGTCCAATTGGCAGCTTGGTCGCCATTTTGCGACACATTCTCGGCAGAATCAAAAGCTGCGCAAACGCCATTGACAATTGAATGCTTTCAGCTCTCACGCACACAGACACACACACACACAAACTCTGAAACAGAAGCACTGAGAGGCTCTCACACGCACATTTGACGTCGGGCCAATGAAAGCGCGTAAAACTGGTAGCCAAGCAAACACAACAACAGCAAGAGCAAGCAGAACAGAACAGAAGAGCAGAGAAGAGAACAAGAACAAGAACATGCGAGTAAGCGCCAACGCTGCCGCCTGTCTACTGGCTACTGTGCGACGCCGCCGCCTAGGCGCTGCAGTCGACCACCGACCCAAGCGACGACGCTGGCTGCGCAGTCATAAAGCAATGGCGACGCTTGCGTAACTGCGCAGTCGCATAGGCAAAACTTACCAATGAGAATGCGATAAATGTTAAAGCTGCTGCTAATCACTGGAATTAACGCGACGACCACAACGATGATTGGCGACGATTGAATTAAAGTCACGTTGCGTTATATCTCTTTCTTTTTATTTTTGTATATGTTATATGTGTATTCAGTAGGCTGTGGATGATCACTTGTAGATCGTTTACTTTTATCTTCTTAGTTATTTTTTTTTTGCTTGTAAGGTACACGCGAAGGAACTGAGGAACTACGCACGCTTGCGCGGCACAAAGTTGAATGAATGAATGCTACTAATAACTGAAAGAAATAGTAGTCAACTCTGCTGCGGCGGCGGCGGCTGTTGCTGCTGCTGCTGCTCGCGTCGCTGCCGCCAAGTTGAGGAAGCGGCGACGACGCAGTCAAGACCAAAAAAGAGTGAGGCGTGCCTTTGAGTGTATGTGTATGTGTTGAGTGCGGCTCAATACAGTAGTGCATGTGTATGCGTGTGTGCATGTGTATGTGTGTGTGTGTGAGTCATCGACTACTGTGGTGCCACAGCAACAACAACAACAGCAGCAGCTCTGCCTAGCTCTTCTTTCTAACTGGTCAAGCACGAGCGATAAAGCCGAAGCCGAAGTCAAAGTCGAAGTCGCATTCGCGACACGAAGGAGATGCTGAAGACCAGAAGCCGAAGCAAGTTCTTATAAGCTTCGGCTACTGCGCATGCGCAAGACGAGTAGCACTAAAAAAAGCAACTCGCTTGCTCTCGCCATCTCTCTCCCTCTCCCTTTTGCACTCATCACTCTCTATGCGAGATATTTTTTCTCTGTTGCTGCTGCGTAACTGCGGCAGCTTTCAACAGTAGCCACAAAATGGCAACGTCTAACAAAATGGCGTCTGCTTACCTCTGATTTTCTTCGTTCGCAAATTACAAATGCGTTTTTTGCAGCCGTTGAAAATATGAATTACAGTTGTTTTTCACAATTTTCACTTTTTGTATTTTGTTGCTGGTGTTGTTGTTGCTGTTGCTGCTGTTGTTGTTGTGTACGATGCGATTTGTAGTCAGCGACGGAACTTTGCTCAAAAAGCTCACTCAGCCTCGACTGCTAATATTATTAATAAAATATATTTCACTTCCGAACGCTTCTGTGCGCGAGAGTCAACTGCAAAGTTACGATCGAAACTTCAGCTTGATGGGTTTAACAGCTGCCTGTGTTGAAACAGTTGAGCGGCGACGCAACAACAACAACAACAAGAGCATAAAACAGCTTCTGCTGCTGCTGTTGCTGTTGCTGCTGCTTCGGCTGCTGCTGCTCGCCTTGCGCTGCTCGCATTCATTCAATTGTCTCTGCACTGTCTCGCTCTAGCACAAATTGAGCGCAAAAACGAGTTTGAGTGAGCGCAACGTGCGCTGATTGGACAAGAGCGCGCTGAGCGCCGAGTGAATGTGTGCGAGAGCCAAGCAGGTGAGTTAAAATATTGAGCGACGTTGCTGGGGCGTTACGTGCGTGCGTGTTGGCCCTGTTAATTAAGCCTAAATGCGCCCACGCCCTTCGAAATGCAAAAAAAAAATCTTAACGTTTACGTTTTAATTAAGAGCGTGCGCAAATACGAGTACACCGAATTAAATATGTAAAAGAGCAGTAGCTACTAAAAAAGCTCGCTCTCTCTGTTCCCCTCTATTGGTCTCGTTCTGACTGCCGTTTAAGCACATGCGTTTATATAGTGCTGTCCCTGTTGTGCAGCTGTTGACTGTCATCTAGCTGCTGTGCAACGCAGTCAACTTTCTTTTACACACACACACACAGACTGAGACATACTCTCAGTTGTTAAGTGGGCGTTGCCTTGTGGCGCTTTTGGGCGGCCAATGGCAGCAACGTTTGCGTCGCTGCTGGCGCTCAACTGTCAGTTGCCTGCCCTTAACCCGTTTCTCGTGTGTCTCTCACTCGAACTGTATGCATGTGTGAGTGTGTATGTGTGTATGTGTGAGTGCTGAAAACCAGTGGCAGCGCGGCAGGCAGCCGTGTTACGCATACGCCGCGTTGACTGCGCTGCCAACTTTGTTAACTGTCGCGGCTCCATTTTGTGTGCGTGAGTGTGTCTCTATGTATGTGTGTGTGTGGTTGCCGCCATGGGAAACTCTTGAAATGCCTTTTTCTTTAACCGCTCTGTGGCATTTGTTGTCGCTGTGTGGCCTCTTTGTGCCCAGCAAACAACAAATAACATGAAGAAATACAACAACAAAAAATACCAAAAAAAAAATACAAAAAAAATACATTTTGTAATGCGCCGCGCCGCAAAAGGGCCGACCTCATATTTATTGTCTGTTTATCTGTTGTCTTCTGCCTTCTCCAACTGATTGCCTTTCATTTTCTGCTCTCTCTCTCTCTCTCTCTCTCTGTCAGATCTTCTGCTCAATGAAACAAACGCTTCATTCACAAATATGCATAACAAGCACAAAAAGCCAGAGATATAATATAATTTCGTTAATTTTACACAACTCTCCGCGCCTTTTGTTATTTTAATTAAGTGGCCCCAAAAAGGATTGACTCTCATTTGCCTGTTGTTGAGTTTTAATTAAGTTTTCGCTTTTGCGAACCTGCCAAATTGACATCAAGCATCAATAAAGTTTAACAACAAAAAAAATGCTTAAATTGTTTCTCCTTGTGAGGCTCACAATTTTTTTGCTTTGCGCATTTAAAGGCAACATTTTCAAAGCGATGACTTTTGATGGCTTCATTCGACGGAATTCGCTGTTTTTTTGGGGCCAACACATTTGCATATATCCAATCAACAGAGTCCCAAATTGATTTCGTACAGACAGCTAAGTGGCAATTCCTTTTGCAGCAACTGCAGCCAACTACAGGCAAAATTACAATTTATTTAAACAAAAAATAATAATCATAAAAACAACATCTGTTGATATTTGAAACGCTCACTTACGTCAGGCTTTGTATCTGGAGCAACGATTTCAGCTCGTAAGCTATCATTAATGGGTATATAATTTACTTTATCTATAAATAGTAAGACCTTCTAAGGTGTTGAGCTTAATTAAACTCCATTTTTGGTTGACATTGTATTATTCATTATAGTTTTAATGTTTTTATAATTATTTAAAATGAGTTTTCTACTGAATGTGGCATTGAATGTTGAATGAAGTGCAATTGTTCAAGAGATAATGTCTTATATGAGACAGCAAACGGCCCTGGATTAAGCTCTTTAAAAATCACTGTAATCTAAAATTAAAATTAAAGATAATTAATGAAATTTGTGGAAAAAAATAACAAATTTTTAAGAATAGTGATGAAAATTAAATTAATTAATAAAATAAAAGCAGTAAACGCTTGAATAAAAGTAATGGAATAAATTGCTAAAATATCAAGAAAATATAATACAAATTATTTTCAAAGTGTGCAGCAGCGCTGGATTAAAAATGTATTAAAAACTCAATAATGAATGATTAAACAATGAAAAAAATATATAAAAAATCTACTCTATTCTCTGCGTAAAATTACTGGAAAAACTACATGATCGATTGCAAGCATTAAATGTTATAACAAAAAAATATTTATGTGTACATATGTATAATAATATATAATAAAAAATATATTAAAAAAGTTGTGTCCTTAACGATTTTAAGTGAGCTTTTATATTAACATTCCTATAAATTGTTTAGCTGTGTTTGCTTAAAAAATGTTATTAAGTACAACAAAATATGTATAATCACACTGTTATCCTTAAAGCATCAACAAGTTTTATAATTTTAAAAAAATATTGAAAATCGAGTAAACCTTTAAATGATTCCTCAAATAAACAGCAGTCAAACTGTGCACAGTTGTGATTCATTTTTAAATAGGCCTAACCATCTATTGGGCATAAGCTCGAATTGTTTAGCTTTCTCGATGGGTGTGTGTGAGTGTGTGTGTGTTTGTGTGTGCCACCGATTGCCACTTAAGTTAGCCACACACACTTTGCCTGCCAGCTTTATGGCAAATTAATAAGCCACGAAAATTCCAAATAAACCATAAATTTTTATTAATTTCCAATGGATGACTAAAGGCAGCTGCCTCGCACCTATCGAACCGATCAGAAACCTATCTATATAAATATATGAGTCTACAATAAAAAGATACATATTAAGTATTCAAAAAATAGAAAAAAAGCTATTCATAAAGAGTATGCTTTTTATTGAATTGTCGCTACAATGCCAGCGATTCAGACAGAGATTTTGCAGAAATAGAAACAGACATAAACAAAGGCACATACATAGAGAATGACAGAGAGTGAGAGAGAGGTAAGAAACTACCGCACCGCACCCAATTATAATAAAAGACAAACGAAATCGATTTCGAATTCACGTATTCACGTATTCGTATTCGGTATTTCTTTTATTATTCGACTGTGAATTGCTTGGAACAATGGAAAAACCTTTTGCGCTCCTACAGAAGTGACAACAAATTTAAAATTTACGAAATAAAAATTAAAATTAAATAAAACACAATGAAGCTGAAAACTGAAACTAGAAACCATGCCACAAAAAAAAAGAAACAACAACAAAAATTGAATTAACATACAAAATAAAATGCATACGAAATGAGCTTGAGATGGAGATGCTCAATCGATAGCGTTTTATGGCCAGGCATACTACGAGTTCATTGAGTTCCGAATTCATTGATAGATCGTCGTCTAACTGTTCCAATCTTGGGGAACAACAACCATCGAGTGAGTCTGGCCAAAATTTACGATCGGCCATAAGTCAAATTTATGCAGATGGATTCACAAAAAACCTAAGCAAAATAAATCAAGTTTTTTAAGTGTCTCTTGCCAGCAGCAGCAGCAGCGGCAGCACTACAAACTTGGCTAACACCTTGAATGAACCGCAGCACAAAAAGTAAAACAAAAAAAGACCAAGCTGCGTAATACCATGACAACTCTGGCAACTACCGTGACGGCAATCTTGGCAATCGTCACCATCCAACAAAACTTTGTCATCAGTTGCGGTCCACTTTCAACATCAAGATATATACACAAATATCTGTATAAATACATATATAGAGGTCTCAGTTTAGAGATTCTGCGCCCACGTCTCTCTATCTGTCTCTCTCTTTCACTCCCTCTCTCTCCCGCTTTAGCATTGTTTGCTGTCTTCGCCGTCTTTCGAGTTGGCAGCTTCCATGAAATTTATGCGACCGCATCGCTGCCGTATGAATTTTTAATTTTTCACAAACTCTGCTTCTTCTTCTTCTTCTTACATTTGTTTGTTTGTTTTTTGTTAATTTTGGCAATTAATGAAATTTAATACTTTTGCGCCCAGTGCACAGAAACAACAACAACAACAACATCGAGACATGAACAACCACAAAAGATTCGAGCAACTTTTGTCAAGTCATCGACAAGTTAATGCGCAGCTTGCGGCAACTCTCTGATTATTATGGAAATTAATCACAAAATATAATTGATTAACAATTTATGGAAAATTTAAATAAAGCAACAGACAGTTGACGCTGCGTTTAACTACTAAAAGTATCAATTTTAACTACTTTTAAAACCAAACTATAACTAATAAATAGAAAATTAAAAATATGTAAATTTAGGATTTTTGAGATTAGTGTTATATTGAAATGATAGATAAATCTGTTCTTTCATACAATATAATGTAATGCATTATTTATATTTAAAAATATATATTAAGATATATAAAAATATGTTATATATTAAGAACAGGTTCATTTACCTAATGTAAAATAAGTATAGATGTATTTAGTTGTTATGGAAAGTTGTATATTGAATAAATTACATTGGACTAAATTGAAGCAATATTATTAATAATTTAAGTATTAAACATTATTATAATGTCGCCCAGAATTCTTTTTAATTAAACTTTAGAATAAATTTAAATGATTGAATTTGGTGTTGATAATAAATTTATATATAGTCTGATAAATTTTGGATAAGAATTCATTGTTAGTAATATAATTGTGATAATGGGGAAACCTGAATAGAATAGAATAAACTAGAATGAATAGAAAATAAAAATTACTTTGCTAACGGTTTGATTAATTTACTTAGTTAACATTCTTCGTTATAAATAAATTTAGACAACTTTTTACGCAATTTAAATGCTTGTTTTCATATGAAACTCGTAAGGTAGCTTTGTTGGTAAAAAAAAGGTTTTAAGCCACAAATGTCAGTTGGTCAAAAGTCTTTATTATTGTGATCTGAGGCAAAATGAAAACCTCCTCAGAGCTCAATTCAACCGAGCTCAATTGTTACTTAAATTACGAAGTTTAGAAAGCAGCCCAGCTGTGAAATAAGATTTACGATCGATTTTCATGTGCTAAGCGCCACATGAACTTCCGTTGATTTAGAGAGCCACCAAAAGAGTAGAATGAAGAATGAAGAAGACGCGACTGGCAGCTGAGGTGTCAGAGAGCGTGGGTGTAAGTGTCACCACCAGGTCCATCTCCATTTCAGTTTCTCTAGCCGCCGTCCGCTTAAACAAATTGAATTTAAAATTAATCGTTGAGGGTATCAGTAACAGGTAACAACACCGAAAAGAGAAGGAAAAACAACGACGAACAGCAACAAAAAAAGATGTTTTATTACATTGATTTGCATTTAAATCGATGTTCCGACTGAGAGATGGCTATATACGACAGACGACTATATATATATAGAGTATGTATATGGGATGGAGGGAATGCGAACTGTGAGCTGATGATAACGAGCACAGCGAGCGGTCAAAAGGCAAAATGTTGACAACAAGACAACGGACAACAAATCCCGAAACCAAAAACCAAAAACCCAAAAACACCAAAAAAACCAAACAAAAAAGAATCTTGAATGAATTTTTTGTTTTGTCAGTTTATAGGAAATGAATGAAATTTTGGGTGTTCACAACATTGTATTAGATCCATAAATAAACTGAAAATACTGCAGAGAGTTGAGTTAATGGTAGAGGAAAGAGGAAAAGAATATACAAATTTTTAAATTTGTATGATTGAATATACAACAAATTTTAAGTAAATTAATTGCAATTTGACTCAAGCTGGAAGGGACAAAAACTTGGACGAAATTAAAGAGAAGGTAAAATTTATAATAAATAAAAATAATTTTACTAAAATTATAAAATAAAATATGCGAGTAAATCAAATTTGACTACAATTTGTTTTTAAATCGAAGAGAAGACCGGCAAATGAGTATGGGTAGTATAAAAGAGGTAAGGGGTAAAATGCATAGTGCATTTTGAAAATAAGTATGATTTCAAAAATACACTCAAAAATAATTTTGATAGAATTAAATGAGAAACAATGCGAAAATATAAAACTTGACTAAAATTTGACTACAAGTAGGGAAACGGCAATTGACTGCTGTGTGTGTGAGGGGGACGACAGAGAAAAAGAGGAGAAGAGAAGAGAAGTGAAGACGTACTGCTTACTGGAAATGGGAATGGGGACGTATTTGGTACTATCTTTGGCTCTCTCGCGGAGCCAGCTCACGATTTATGCTCAGAAAATGCTTTTTAGCCCGCGGCCAAATTTACAAAAAAAAAAAAGTAAAATAAATAAATAAAAACAGCAGAAAACTGAACACAAATTTGTTCATTCAACGTTAAAGTTGAACTGGCAACAGGTTTCTTTATTGTTGTTGTTGTTATGTTTGTTGTTGCTGTTGTTGTTGTTGTATTTTGGGCAGCTTGCAACTTTGGTCGTGCCAAACAATGAGAAAATGAAACTCATCTGCGTACTCGCTCTGTTCCAGCTGCTGTTGTGGTTGTTGTTGTTGTTGTTGTTGCTCCAAAGACGAGGCTGCCTCCCACCGCTCAGCAGCGCCACACAATGAGAGACGAGCCCCAGAGACTCGAAAACTCGGGGAAAGACTCGAAAGACTGAGATCTTTGTGGCCAAAACCAGCCTCGAGTACGAGTACGAGTTCGAGTTGGAGCTGCGAGTCGCGAGCTGAGTTGCCAAGTTGCCGAGTTGCTGCCAAGTTGCCGAGTCGCGAGTCGCGAGTTGCCTGCCACTCACTCAGTGGAATGGCATCCGAATCCTACCGTGGGAAATGAACAGTAGTTGCGCTTGCCTTTTGCACCAACAACAAGTTTAATGCTACAGTCTGTCGTTGTTGTTGCTGTTGTTGCTGTTGCTGCTGTTGTTGTTGCTGCTGTTGTTGCTGCTGTTGCTTTTGTTGTTGGCTTTTTGCAATTTCTCTGCAGCTTTTTGGTCGTCGGCGCATATCAAATAAGCCTAATAATAATGCAATTTATGCCAACCAAGCGAAAACAGTCGCAAAATGACTTTTGACTTGCTCTATTTTGCAAGAGCGAGACAGAAAACGCTTACGAGAGAGAGAGAGAGCGAGAGAGAGAGACAGAGTATCCATCTCTCGCTAGCAAACGCAAGAGAATTTAAGGCAGTGAAAGAGATGCCAGATTAATTGAAATTTTTCGCTTAACTCTGTATTTTCAACATTTTTGATACATTCGTTAAGTTAATATGAAAGCCTAATTCATTTCACAGCTTTATCAAGCTTAGATTCATACTTTCGTTAAGTAAATATTAAATAGAAGCTTAACCAACTTCGTTAAGTTAATATGGGCTGAAAACATTTCAAAAATACCATTCAGAAAACTATATACAAAGTATAACCAACTTTTCTTTGGCTATACATATATTTCGTTTCGTTTAGTTAATATTATTCAGAATTCGTTAAGGTTAAATTGTTTAATTCAGTATTGAATCAAATAAATTTTGTTGTTTGGGATTAGTTAAAATCAAGCTAAAAATATATTTAAAAAAAAAAACATATTTTTAAAAAAAATTAATTTTTCGATCTTTATACTTTATGAATTGTAAATAAGAATATTTTTTACGAGTTTTTAACAGAATTTTAAATCAAAAATCCAGTTTGAAATTAATGTGATAAGACTATGGTGGTTTTTTTAAGATCTTATCTTACACTTAACATTCTGATGTCTAAAAATTGTTTTTAAAAAGTTCATAGGTCAAGAAACAACATGATTTTATTTGTATATATTAAAAATATAATCAACTTTTTTTGTGATTTTATATAATTTTTTTACGTTTTTAATAATATTTCCTTTACAGTATATTTATATTTTTTTAATAATCAAGAAAAACTAAGTACTATGTTTAATATTAGGTTAGATTTAAGGGCTTCAAATGCGCTTCATATTGTGGAAAAACCTGCGCGTGTGCAAAGAATTTTCATTACTTGCGTGCTGCATATTTTTCTTTTTTTTTTTGGGAAAACCTTTTAGCACCTTTGGCAGGTCGCAGCCGCAGAAAATCACAGCAAGTTGCGCATTGGGAAGGGATCGGCAAGGGTCCTAGGCAATTGGGAATTGGGCTGATAAGCCGGGCCAAGTGGGCAAACAAAGTGTTTGCGCGTGCGCAGAGACAGAGACAGAGAGGGAGAGCATGAGAGAGAGAGAGAATGTGTGAGAAAAGGGGATAGGGAGAGGGAGAGGGACAGAGGGTAGCGGTTAGTAACACCTCTGAGTTTCAGGGGTTTCGGAGTTGCAGAGTTTCGCGGTTTCGTCCTAGGTTTGCTTTTGGAGTGTTTTGGTTTGGTTAGGAGATGTGGTAGTTGCGGCGGCGTCGGCGTCGGCGTCGGCGTCGGTGGCGGCTCTTCTCATGTACGTGATCCATGGACGATAATGAGAGACTCACCTATGGCTGCTTATCTGATCAGGACACGTGTGTCTCCGTCTCTGTCTCGGTGCTGATAACAAAGAGGTGATAATTGACCGCCCTATTGGCTTAGCAACCAATTACGAAGCTTATCAGCGGTTCGGCAATCAAATCAAACAGTCAACGTCGGTGGTCCTCCATTTCCATCTCCATCTCCGATTATGATCAGGATCGATCGTTTGTAGAGCGATCGTTGTAAACAAGGCCAACAACACGCACCCATGGCCAAGTGTGAAAAATGCTCGGGCCGTAGATCGCATGAATATGCTAAATCTAAATATCTTAATCGAGATATGCTTATGTGTATAAATAGTAGGGGTTTATTGCGGCTTATCAGTTGTTTGCCTGATCAGCCACGCCGAGCGTTTGACGCACTGTGTCCTGATCGTAGGCATGCACCAAAAGTGCCACCTCCAGATTGAGTTGAGAAATGTCATCCTTAAGTTTCACTATCGCCTTCTTAATCTGTTGCACGGAACCTGTAGATGGAAATCAAGAAATCAATGCTATTACAAATCATTTATCAATGATTATTGCAGACTGTCTGAATCACTGTGCATTTCTACAGTGCGTGTCATTGGGATATTACCAACAGCTGTTGGGGAAATCCCAACAAAAATGCAACTTGCACATGTGTTCCACACAAAAAGAGTCATCAAACAGTTGCAGATTTCTTAATATGATATGATATGATGTAACACATCAATGAATCATTATCATGCCTCTTTTTATTGTACTATATGTACGAGTTACTTATACCTATCGTATTATCTATAACAACTGCCAGACTTGAGTATTCGGAAAAATAAATAATATTTACAAGATATATATCAGCTTTATAGCATTCAGATCAATATGCGTACAAACTTAATTTTGTGCTTTCTGTGTATATCTCCAAATAATACCGATATATCGAGTCTTTTTAAATGAAAAATTGTTAGGAAAACATAATTATAAATACAAAATAAATAATTATAAATACAAATAAAAAAATTAAATTAAATTCAAACATTTATAACTTAGCCAGAACTGAACCGATTTTCTCGAGGAATGTTATTTTGGAAGCCTTGTTTTGGCTTCTTAGTCCATTCTGCATTCAAATTTTATTTATTTCATTAAAAAAAGGTATTTCTCTAGAAAGCTATTTAATTCAAATTTAACTTGCAATCAGTTTTTTAGTGTTGATTGGTTTAAAAAAACAGTTTAAAATTGACTTTGATAAGTAAAATTATTTTTGGATAACCTTATGCCAAAATATTTAAAAATTTTGACTTGAAAAGATGCTAGTTAGGTCTAAAATCAGAGCAACTTAAAACTCTCATAAGTTTGGAGTGAGCTATGGAACTATATACAGTTGAACTTCCATAACTCGAACTTCTATAACTCGAATTTCTCTCATGCTCGAGCTAAATGAGTGGCAATAAAATTAGTAAACTCAAGAAAAATAACTCTATAAGTCGAATATCTCCATAACTCGAACATTTTCTTTGGATAATGGTGATTCGAGTTAGGGAAGTTCGACTGAATATTATTTATGAATTGTTGGGGATTTGAACAGAATCATTTGAGTACTTACTGCCATCGGACATGACCTGTCCGCGTCGTTCCATTTCCTCCTTTTTGAGCTCCTGTTCGGCCATTACCTCACTCAGAGTGTTCATCTTTTCCTCCATGTCCGCTTGGAGTTGGTTCTGGGCATATTGCACCGTGGAGAGTTCAATGGACAACTCCTTGTACTGTTGTATTAGGGGCTGGAGTTCATTGTTCAGATGCTTCTCACGACTCTCGATCTTCTCCAGACTGAAGGTGAACTCGCTGTGGAGTTTCTTGAGCTGCACCTGAGTGGGCTCAGCCACGTTGGCGATGCCCGTGTTGAGGGCCTCCATTTGGCTGATGTGAGTGCGCCAATCGCGGGCATCGGCCTTGACAAAGACCTTCAGCTGCTGGAGGACACGTTCCAGCTCCAGACGCCACTCCCGATGGTCATTGATCTGCCGGCTATGCTCATCCATGGCTCCATTGGTGGACATCTCGCCAAGATGGCGCTCCTGACGATTCAGCCAATTGAGTTGCTTGAAATTGTGCGCCTCCAGCTCCATGTCGCTGTCATCGCTGAGATTGCTGGCATTCTGCTCATCCTCCAGCTTCTCCAGTATGATCTCGGCATTGTCCTCCAAATAATCGCCTACAAACTCCTCCTCCTGTGCAATGTGCAGTCGCTGATAGTTCACCTTGGTCACTTTCAGTGCCTGCGTGGCCAGAATATCGAGAACCATGAGGCAAATGGGACCAGCTCCGCGTATCAGCTTGTTGGGTGCAAAATCCACGGGCACATCCTTTAATCAGACTCTTAACTAAAAAGTATTCTTGATGACAAACATTACTTACAATTTCCTCGAGCATTTGCATAATCTTGGCTATAACCGTATTGGGATCATCATGCTCCTGCGGTCGTTCCATATCCTTGCCCAGTTTCTTGCACAGCCACCAACATATCAGGGTAAACATAAAGAACTGCTCCCCAGGATTTGTGGCCTTGACAAAATAAAAACGCGATAGAGGCTTCAATTTATATTCTCTTAGCAAATGTTTTTCATAGTTGAGTAGCTTTAACTTTTCCAGCAAATCGTCAGATTGAAAATTTTGCAATTGTTGTGTTTTTTCAGCTGCATCTTCCTGCATTTTATAATTGGTACAAAAATTATGAAGCAAAAACTGAAACAAATTTGTTGTTCAGTTGGAGCATTTCCATGACAACCATCAGTAAGCAAACAAATTGCAACGCATGCGCTTAATATGCAGCATATATATTTTACTATAAATTAAAATTGATTCCATTTGAAAGAATACTGAATAGAATTAAAATTAAAGTTTGGTATCATTTATTTTCACAGTTTCAAACTTGGCGCTTAAAATTGATTCACAGGTGGCGCTAATAGAATTTGCAAGCATGCTATCGACTAATCGATTTGCACAGAAAACTTATCGACAAGCGGCTATGTTATGTTTCTGTTAACACCGCTGTTCTGTTATTCTGCTGTTCGAATATGCAAAATGCAGTTAAATTCAAATTTAAACACACTCACGGCTCCCACAATTTGCGTTTTTGCGCCAAAACTGGCTCTTGTTTTTCCTGCTGGCGCAATGGAATTTTATTTTCGGTTTGGCCCTTCTTTTGGTTCAGAATTCAGTATTTTTTCGAAGTCACTCAGTTACAGTGCGAAGCGTGCGTAACAGTATCAGCTGATTGCGGTCTGTAAATAGCTGTAACAGCTGATTTCCAATTTGTGCGCGAAAATTTGAAATGGAAAAACGATACATTTTCAAAAATTAATTTAAAAAATTAAGAAACAATTTCAAAAAGAAAAACAACAAAATGCAAAATAAGGTAAAATAATTAACTTTATTTTAAAGTTAATGCAAAGTTGAGATAAAACCAAAAAAAAATTGAGAAAACAAAAAATTGAGAAAAAACATTAGAAATTCGAGAAAAATTCAACAAAATTTCAAATTTAAACTACACTCGTTATTAAAACATTTTGCTTTTATTACGTACTATATTCAACCAAAGGTACATTCATTTATTTTACAAAAACTCTTTAATAGTTTTATATTAAAATTAAATTAAAGCTCTCACTACAATTCAAGAGCTTGAGGCAAAAAATAAACATAACTGTGCTTCCATAGGAGCAATTAAATAATATATGTATGTTTGAGAGTTCAAAAAAGAAAGCTTAATCCAAAGTGCTTTTTGCTATCATAGGTAATTTCCATATTAAATAACCGATGTTTTCTCTGTAATACAGAACAAGTTAATAGAAATATCTTAATATATTGCTATACTTTTTGTCCACAATTCATGTCTAGCTTGGCTCTTTTCTCCAGAATTTCCAATTCGATTATCTCGATGCGAAGTTGTCCCTCTTGCATTTCCTGTTTCAGTTTCGCCTTCTCCCTGAGCATTTCCAAATCGTGTTTTTCCTGAGCCCGCTGATTCTTACAACGAAAAAACTCCTGTTGGAGTCGAATCAACTTGAGTGTCTCCTCCTCCTGGATATGATTGCTTGGCTTGGGTAAACAATTTGTGCTTGAGCTGCCACAGTCATTTTCCTCAGGAATCGTAGCCTATGAATTGAACTGTATTAGTATGCAACAATTATTCAATATTTATCAGCACTTACGTCGTGTTTATGTGCCGTGGCAGTTAACAGGTCATCGGCTGTTGAAGGAAAGTTGAAAGTCGCATTTAATCCATGAGAGATTTTACGAGGATTTAACAGTATACTGTTACAGTTAAGTATACAGTATACTGTTTAGTATACTTACAGCCATCACTGTCAATTGTATTGCTATCATTAACCAGTGGGACTTCCGCTGTAGGCAATTTTTGCTCTCTGCTGAAATAGCTGAGAGGCTTCCGCCCCCTTCTTGGTTGTGCTTTTAGTCCTTTATACTTCAGGTTCATAAATTTCTGCCTCAATGCCTGCCATTCCCGGCGTATGCCCGTTTTGACGAAATAACTGTCCGCCAATTCTTTCCAGGCGTTCTCTTTACGCTTCCGACTCGTTTTTATGTTTTGAAAAACCCTTTTTCTTTCGTCCACCAACAATTTCAGCACTTTCTCTTCATCTGACGTGAATTTTTCACTTCGCTTTCCATGCAGGTTATGATTGCGTGGCTTGGGTAAGCAATTTGTGCTTGAGCTGCCAGTGGCCCACTCGGAACGAGCTGCAGCCATGTCCTCCTCATTTTCCTCAGGATTCGTAGCCTATGAATTGAACTGTATTAGTATGCAACAAGTATTCAATATTCATCAGCACTTACGTCGTGTTCATATGCCGTAGCAGTTAACAGATCATCGGCTGTTGAAGGAAAGTTGAAAGTAGCATTTAATCCATGAGAGATTCTTCGATGATTTAACAATACTTACAGCCATCAGTGTCAAATGTATTGCTATCATTAACCAATTGGACTTCCGCTGTGGGCAAAGGTTGCTCTCTGCTGAAATAGCTGAGAGGCTTCCTCTCAGTTCTTTGTTGTGCTCTTAGTCTATTATGATTCAGGCTCATGAATTTCTGACTCAATTCCTGCCATTCCCGGCGTACGCCCGTTTTGACGAAATAACTGTCCGCCAATTCCATCCAGGCGTTCACTTTACGCTTCCATGTGTCGGCATCAGCTTTTCTGTCCTGCAAAACACTTTTTCCTTCGTTCACCAGCAATGTCAGCACTTTCTCTTCATCAGCCGTGAAGTTTTCACTTCGCTTTCCATGCTTGGGTAATAAATTGTTGCTTGAGCTGCCAGTGGCCCACTCGGAACGAGCTTCAGCCATGTCCTCCTCATTTTCATCAGGATTCGTAGCCTATGAATTGATCTGTATTAGTATGCAACAAGTATTCAATATTCATCTGCACTTACGTCGTGTTTATGTGCCGTGGCAGTTAACAGGTCATCGGCTGTTAAAGGAAAGTTGAAAGTCGCATTTAATCCTTGAGAGATTTTTCGATGATTTAACAGTATACTGTTACAGTTAAGTATACAGTATACTGTTTAGTATACTTACAGCCACCACTGTCAAATGTATTACTATCATTAACCAATGGGACTTCCGCTGTGGGCAATGGTTGCTCTCTGCTGAAATAGCTGAGAGGCTTCGTCCCCCTTCTTGGTTGTGCTTTTAGTCTATTACGCTTCAGGTTCATGAATTTCTGCCTCAATGACTGCCATTCCCGGCGTACCCCTGTTTGGACAAAAAAACAGTCCGCCAATTCTTTCCAGGCGTTCACTTTACGCTTCCATGTGTCGGCATCACCGTTTCTGTCTTGCAAAACCCTTTTTCTTTCGTCCACCAGCAATGTCAGCACTATCTCTTCATCAGCCGTAAAGTTTTCACTTCGCTTTCCATGCAGGTTATGATTGCGTGGCTTGGGTAAACAACTTGTGCTTGAGCTGCCAGTGGCCCACTCGGAACGAGTTGCAACCATGTCCTCCTCATTTTCCACAGGATTCGTAGCCTATGAATTGATCTGTATTAGTATGCAACAATTGTTCAATATTCATCAGCACTTACGTCGTGTTCCGTGACAGTTAACAGGTCATCGGCTGTTGAAGGAAAGTTGAAAGTCTCATTTAATCCATGAGATTTTTTGATGATTTAACAGTACTTACAGCCATCACTGTCAATTGTTTTGTTAACCAATGGAGCTTCCGCTGTGGGCAAAGGTTGCTCTCTGCTGAAATAGCTGAGGGGCTTCCTCTCCGTTCTTTGTTGTGCTGTTGATCTATGCTCCAGGCTCATGAATTTCTGCCTCAATGCCTGCCATTCCCGGCGTACGCCCGTTTTGACGAAATAAGAGTCCGCCAATTCTTTCCAGGCGTTCAATTTACGCTTCCATGTGTCGGCATCAGACTTTCTGTTTTGCAAAACACTTTTTCTTTCGTCCACCAGCAATGTCAGCACTATCTCTTCATCAGCCGTAAAGTTTTCACTCCGCGTTATCGTTCCATCATTTAACATTTTCCTTGCAACTTTCCGCACTCGACCATTAGGCCAGTAATCCTTCATGTTTGCAATTAGAGTTGTATTAGAGTCACGGTTGCCACAATTTGCGTTTTTGCGCCAAAACTGGCTCTATTTTGTTCTGTTGGCGCAATGGCACTTATTTTTTCGAATCGGCTGATTTTTTCATCAGTTTAGAAATAGGTTTTGTATGTTGCAAATGCAAATGTTTACACATGACGTGCGCTCATGAGCACATAAACTTGCTTGTTTTTATCGTATCGTACGGACCAAGGTGTATTTACTATTATATTAGTAAATATACCTTGGTCGGACCAAGTTGGTACGGACTAAGCTCGATTGAACCAAAGTGAACGAATGAACTAACGTGAACCAGTGTTGCCAGGAGTTGAGCGCCCGCATAAGCTAGATTTTGAGTAAATAAGCTAAAATAAGCTAAAAACAAAATTGCAAAGAAAATGCAAGAAAACATACTATATCATTAGGTTTTTCTTAAAGTTAAATTAGTTAAAATATCATATCATCGATATCATATCATTATTTCTATCCTCATTCATATGAATTTGGTTTTTTTTATTAAGACTAACATATTTTTGTGATTGAGCCCATTGATGATAAATGTTTTTTGGACGCCGCATGCTGCCTTACATCAAAAACTTTTGCTGCTTTTGTTGATTTGCAATAGCAGCAATATGCTTTTGAAATTGTGATGAAATTGCGATCAGCAATTTACGAAGCCAATCCTTAAATTTACTACTTTCCAGTCAAGCATCGCGGAATAGTTGTTTTTTTTTACAATATTTTTGGCATTTTTGCAAGCTTCACTTGAATTCACAATTCAAATACGGGGATAACACACAAATTAACATATCGATGACACCACCGATTAGATATCTTGTTCTTTGTTACGTGAACTTTATTCTAATGATCGTGAATTTGTGATCATAAAAATAAAGTTCACGTAACAATTCAGCTAGCAATTGTAAGATCTTTACTGATCGCAATCTTCTTGGAGAGTCTTTTTTGACTCTTTTAAATGTTAAAAAAAAGATTAATCTCCAGTGTGATTTAAAAAAGAGTCATAAATGATCCATGTGTATGCCTAAAATGAGATTACAATAACAAAATATACAGCGAACTCGAATTGATCATGTTGCGGACCGAAATGTGATTGCTTTGATTCTTTCTATAAGCGCATATTTCGAACAGTTTGCTGAAGCAAATGAGATTAACAACAACAAAATATAGAGCCATCTCAAAACGATCAGGTTGTTGACCGAAATGTGTTTGCTTTGTTTTGCATATTTCGAACACTTTCGCTCTCTTCGTTGGAATTTTTACTGCAATATTTTGAATTTTGTTAAGCGTTTGACGGTGCAACTGGAAATTTAACTGTTTAATCTCTTTACTTCTTTTGCATTTCGTCAAATCTGAAGTGTTTGCTTTTAAGTTGTCGGTTTAGTACCTAATTGTCTGACGGTCAAGTAAGTCGCTGCTGTTTTTTTAAGGATAAAACACAAAATTTTATGTTTACGTAATTCGACAGATAACTCTTTCTTTTTCACGCCTTTTCTGAGTCATGTCGTTCAGTGATTTTCATTATGAGCCAAGCTCCGATTTGCAGTCATGTAAGTATTAAAAGAATTTTTTTTTTAATATAAACTTATGTTTCTTTTCAGTGGAAAACGTTCCAAAACCTAATTTTTTGCAGCTCATTTGGGAGGAGCTCACATCATTGAGAAAGGAAGATTGTTCGTGGTTACGACCATTAAGAGTACGTACATATATTTTCATAAATTCTTCAGTACATTTAACTATCAACTTTTCTTTTATTAGACGCTTGCTATATAAAATTCTTGGCAACGGACAAGGTTATGAATGGGATACTCCAAAAGCATTTTGTACATGCTGGCGACCGCGTTGCGGCAAAAAGAAAACGTACAAATTAAATTATTAAATTAAAAAGCTGTAATATTAAGTAATAAATAAATTGAATAAAATTATTGAATAAATACAAAATGATAATAATTATTTTTTCAGCAGCAAACAATTGGGAATAAGATCCAATTATGACTCGTAACTGACTCTCAAGTGCGACTCAAATAAGACTCAAAGGTGACTCGCAAATGACTCTCATTTGTGACACAAATAAGACTCGAATGTGACTCAAATATGACTCAAATGTGATTCACAAATGACTCTCAAATAAAAAGATTTGCTCAGAACTAAGACTCCAAACTGAGTCTAAACTGATCAAAAAATAGAGTCATAAATGACTCTTCCAAAGGAGTCTTTGCTAGGGTACCGTTTTCTCACAGGAAACAATCATTTGAGATTCGAAAAAGCGCTCATTTAGATTCATTTTAATCAGTCAAAAGACTCTTTTAAGACTCTTATGTGATTCGAAATGCTTACTGGGAAAGCACAATATCCAATATTTTTATGCTGTGAAATATTTTACTGCTATGAAATATTTCGTTGATGTCACGAAAACATTTATTGCTAGAATATGCTATATGAATTTTAAAATATGCTAGATTTCAGGCTATAAGCTATTTGCAAATTTTATAAGCTTTTTAATTTTCAAAAATGCTAGATCTAGCCTGAAATATGCTAAATTTGCAGCACTGACGTGAACTGAGCTGCTGCGCAACAGAAAGCTCGCTGATATGGTGCGAATTATATGCATATGTGTACGACAGAAAGCTGACTGATAAGTAATTTCTTCGCTAACCTGTTGCTATTGTTTAATAGAGTGGCGGGAGATGATCGGTATGGAGGAATATTGGCGCTAATTTTATAAGCATTTTCCCGTGTAAATCATGTATTTAATCATGTAATAATTAATATTTATATTTATGAATTCAGTTCAATTTATTGAAAAAGTGCTTCCACATTTGAGCAACTCTGACACTATTTCAACTTATCGATTCTATCGATATAAATGCTAATGCAACTCTGGGTCAGCGTCACTTTTTTTTGATTCAAAATTTGGACGCCCTTTAAAATATTTTATGTGACGAAAATGAACAATAACTTGGATCTGAACGCTTTAAGCATCGATGATATTGTGGAGGAGTACAAGTTGCTGCATGGCAGACATCAGCAGCTGAAGGAACGCTGCGAGGAGGATGCTCAACGCATCCACGAGCTCAAACGCAGCTTGGAAACTTCGTTGGCAGCTGAAAGATATCTTACCCAAGAGTTGGAACAATTCAGCACACAAGCGCAGGCCGCTAGCCCCAACGCCGAGTCGCGAATGCAACAGGAATTGGAAGGTCTGCGACGGAAATACAGGAACTTGCAGTTGGATCACGAAACCTTGCAACAGGACAACGATGCCAAGGTGGAGGAGACGCTCATTCTCAAGACCAAACTGGAGGCAACGACACGTGACTTGGAGTCAAGCGTTGCATTAAAAGCCAACAGCGCACATGACGAATGCACAGCACGTTTGAATGCAATGGAACAGGAGAACGCAGAGCTAATGCAAAAGCTGGCTGAATATGAGGATGCCAAGGTGCAAACTACATTTGCCGTGGCCGAGCAAGAGGTTCGTGTTGAATACAAGGGCATCAAGTATTATAGTTGCTAACCATATGTATTTTACTCACAGAAAACGATAGAGATATTAAAAGACCAGGTGAGCTGCCTGGAAGAGAATCTGCGTGGCAAACGAGACGAGCTGGAGGAGAAGCTGCAGCTGCTGGAGAGCTCCCAGGAGCAGCTGGTGGATGCCAATGCCAAGATAGCGTTGCTCTCTAGCGCACCCGAGAACAATGGTTGTTATGGCAAAGATAAACAGCAACTAAAACGTAGCTAACTATCGTTCAATTTAGATCGCAAGGGAAACTCACTGTTTGCCGAGGTGGATGACCAGCGTCAGGTGATGAAGCACTTGCTGGCGAGCCAAAAAAAGAGCTATCTGGACATGAAGAAGATATTCAATGAGAGCAAATTTGAGATTCATCGTCTGAAGCGAGAGAATATTGCCATGCACACGGAACTGCAAGCATGCAGCACCATTTTCTGCAGTGCAGATAAGACCTATCAGAGTGAGCATTTATATATGGTCTTTTTAGTCCATACTTTTTCTATTTATTATTAAATTATAAATTAATTATAAAAGCAAAGACAATACAATTAAGGAAACCAGTATTAGTTGTAAAACAGGCAGCAACATTCATGAATGGACAACTGAGCTGTTTGAGTACAAATTACGAACTGAGTTTATTTCTTAAAATCTTAGCCTTAGGTAACTAACATGAAAATCTTAATGTTTAACTCCTTCCAGTCATTGGAAGGACCCCCAGATAGCTGGGTTTTTCATGTGCTGTACACACATGCCTATCTTTCCTTTCCAGCCGTTCTCATTGTCTAAAAATAGTTTTATGATTATGCACTACCAGCGCATTTTGGGTTACATTTTTGTGTGTTTTTTAGCTTAGGTCAAATTTCTGTGTCCCGTCACTCGTTCGGTGTTTTCGGGACACATTGTTTTTAAGTGTTCTAGTGTTCATGCTTGAACAATTCAACTTTACAGAATATTTGGGTATTACTCCAATGTCAAATGCAACATTCGTACGCATTTAAAATGATAAAAAACATATGCCAGTATGAAATAATGTATACTGAAAAAAGGCGAAACTTATAAATCTTGATTTGCACTATAATTGATGCTAAAGTCGATTTTAGGTTCTTCAAGATAATCTTAAAAAATCAAGGCAAACGCGACTAAAACAGAAGTCGCTTTCAACGCGAGCCCCGATTGAAGCCAAACCAGAAGGGATATTTTTATTCGACTAATTTTAAAATGTTATGCATTGATGTATCTTAATAATGTTTTTTATTTGGTTCCAAAGTATTAAGTAGTATATTTTTTATTTAATTTTAAATGCATTTAAAATGTTATGCATTGATGTATCTTAATAATGTTTTATATATGGTGCAAAAATATTAAGTAGTTTTTTTTTTATTTAATTTTAAACAGTGTCACACGCGACATTTTGTTTCATAATATATTTATGTTGTTTCTGTCGATTTTTTTTTTTAAACTTGTTTTAAATGAAACATTCTACATATTTATATGTATTAAAATTAAAACAAACATATCTTTAAATCATGGATACTTACTTTACTTGTAGATAAACTCAATGAGCGCATTCGACAGCTGATGGCGCAGAATGTGAAACTGGAACGTAATTTGAATGTGTCGCAGGAACGATTGCGTGAATTGGCCAGCCAAAAGTCTGTGACTTGGCTCGATTCCATGCTGGATTTCTGCAAGTATGAGTTGGCCGAACGTTTAGGCCATGTTGTAGCCAAATGTTGCAATAAATTGTTGGGCTTTAGCAGCTACAGTTTATTTTTGTTGTGATTGTCCGTTTAGAGTTAGGATGCCCTTTAGCTTTAGTTAACAGCCAAAAAGAAAACAAGAACAACAACAACATCACTTCATTCCCATTCCATTTAGACGTGAAACGGACGAGCTGAAGACACAACTCCATAGCATGCACATTCAAAAGGCCACAATCGATGAACAGATGCGCAATGTGCAACAGGAAATGGCGCGGTTGGTGAACATTTCTTATAATTTCTTTTTCAATATATATTCTAATATTCTCTCTGATTTAATAGCTGGCGCTTTGAGTCATTAAAATCCCGTTGTGTGCTCATTGATCGAGAGAATCTGTTGACGGAACACAAGATTACCTTTAAGCCCGTTAAGGCCATGGAATTTGACATCAAGGAGGCGACAATAAAAGCGGCACTGCCTCGCATTGTCAGTGTCCAGACCCCAACAACGGAAACGGCGAGCTCTAAGAATCTGGAAACTTCAACTGAAGTCATTTCTTTGGTTACGCCTCTTAAAGCTGAACCCACTGATGTCATAGTTTTGGATACACCTTTGAGAGTTGAACAGAAAGATGAGATGCACACAGAACACATAGCATTAAAGCAGGAAGTGTCATTAATTCAACCTGAAGCAGAAACAATTGTGGAGCAAATGCAGTTTAAAATTGAGGCCGAGGAAGTTGTTGTCAAGCCAGTTAAGAAGGACACGCCAGTCAAGTCACATTTGGGTTTAATTAAAGTCAGAGATGACCATGAGCTGCTGTCTCCCAAAAATGAGCCCGAAGAGAAACGGGGGACAACTGAGATGCTTCTGCCTGGCAAGCCGAATCGTAAGGGCACACCAGTTAAGTTCGCTCAGATCAAAACAGAGCTCACAAATGAAGAAGCCGAAACTTTGTCCGAGGATATGGAGATGGATGTCAAGCCGCTACACAGCGGAACTGCAGTGAGTGTCAATGTCAACTCCATGCAAGAGACAACCAACAATAATTTGCGTTCAATATTGTCTAAAAAGCGCGATATATTTGCTGAGGATTCGCTTAAGAATGTCCAGTTTAGCAGCAGTGGTCCCATTGTACACAATTTGAGTCCGGTTGAGAGCAGCAAGGAGAACGAAAATCCTGAAACTAAGGACATTAAGCCCCCCAAGAAATCCCAGCATGTAATACGACGCATTGTTGTCCCTGCTAAAAATTCAGGGCTACTTTTGAAAAAATGATTAAGAGATGAAAATAATAAAATGATTTTAATTAGATTTAAGACTTAGCAATAAATTACACACCAAACAACAAGACGTACAAACTTAATAATTCTTGCCAAGCAGTGGAGAAATGTCCAATGAGATATAGATAAGTCCAGATCTGCAGTTGCTGCATTTGATTAATCCTGAAAGAGAGGGAAATTTATAGAAAATGTAATAGAACAGTATTTCGCAAACTTTGATAGGATAAACTCCTTCTCTCTTAATTGAAATACATATTGAATCATAAAATAAATAATTAACGCAATAAATAGTGCTGGTTTCTAAATCGCAAAAACTTCCAAATGTTGCAATAATAAAGCGTACTGTTAATAAGGAAAATAATACAAAATTGCTTCCGATTTTTTTAAAGCTAACAACTTTCAATTACAGCTAAAATCCCTAACAAATTTAATTTTTATAGTGAAAAACTGATAAATACCAAAGTTTAGGGGTCGTAAATAAGAGTTATGAGAAAAATTCCATTTTTATTTAAATATTATAGTATAACTCTTCTTTTTAATTTTTTTTGATTTTAAAGTAATGTACCTTCAATTTTTATAACTGAAAAAAACCTTTTATTCTAAATTTTTATAATAAAAATTGAATAATAAGTTTTATTTTAAATTTTTATTATAAAAATTGAGCAATGAGAGTTATACTATGATTTATAAATAAAAAATTAAATTTAATTATCACTATATTTATAGAAAAATAAGAGTTTTCTTTTAATTTTTTGATTATTAATCAACAAATAACTTTTATTTAATAATTTTTAATTTAAAAATTTTAATCGTTTAAAATAAATTATAATCGTCAAATCGAAAAGATTAAATTTGTTGACAAAAATATAAGAAGGGATTAATCATAGAATCTAAAATATTAGATAGTGGTAAAATGGAAAATCTTTTCTTACACTTACCTAGAATAAATTTAAGCAACTCTCAGACCTCCAGAGGTTTCTCCTCCTCATACGACAAGTGATCATAGATGGGCGCCGATGCTGTTGAAGTCTCGGCGAGAGCTGGATTTGCATCCGTGGAGTCAACCTGATCCTTGATCTCAGCATACAACTGATAAGGCAGTTCCGTGGGCATTGTTTCATAGGTGACGTGGTGGATTCTCGAGCAAGTGGACTGTCTGTGGCCGGCGCAGTTGCAAATGGAGGCACTGCCACTTAGAGGCGTCTCATAGCCATCGGGCTGGGGCTCCAAGTCGATGCCCATGCTGCCATTGGCCACAGGATAGCGCACGATATCGATGTGATCGACAAAGCGATGGGCAGGCGAGGATTTGTGGCCACCAAAGCAGTCAAGTCCATTGGAATAGTAAGACCAATGGAAGAGACGCTCGCAGTGCAGGTAGAGATACAGGAGCAGGAAGAGCAGGGCAATCCCCAAGGGCAGCATGATGACAATGATAAGAGCCTCGGTGCGCTGACTGTGCGATTGCTGGACGGGATTGCCATAGAGCACAGTGTGACTGGAGACATTCAAATGTGCATTCCGATTCGAATAACTGACCAAATTTTGACTCCGATTGGATTGAGTCTGTGGCGGATCCTCCTCCACTTGGAGCTGAGGCACACAACTCAAGCCATTCACATTGATCTGGGAAATGTACTTGGCATAGCTGAAGAGCCGGAAAAGCTCTGGCTGGGCATGCGAGAAGTTGAGCAGCCACTGGCAACTCCAGGGATTCCCATCGATTTGTATGCGCAGCTGTCGCATCTGATCCCAGCGAGCCGTCTCCGTCTGCTCCAGACGCAGCAGCTCATTGTGCCTCAGGTCGAGTTTGGCGAGTGTAACTGGCGATAGTTGGAGCAACTGCAGCAGGGAGATGCTGTGCAATCGATTGTGCTGCAAGTGCAGCATTTGTAGGCGTGGCATTTGGGCGAACCAGCTGCGGTTCAAGGTGGACAAATGATTCCAGCTGAGATCCAAGCTGAGTAGTGAGAAGGACGAGGAGTTGGAGATTTGCAGCTGCCTCAAGGCATTGCCACTGAGATTGAGCTGCAACAAGTTGGACGACGTGGACTCCAAAATAAATGATGTCAGCTCACATTGGAATAGAGTCAGATTAATCAACTGCTCGCTGCCTGCGTTAATTGCAAGCCGAGGTGGAGCTATGGGCGTTGCCTGCACCAGCAACTCCTGCAGCTCGCCAGGCAGTTCCTGCAACACCTGTGCCTCAATCAGCCTTAGCTGCGTTAGCTCCACCCGCTGCACCTGCCGCAGCTGCAACAAGATGTCCGCTTGCCGCAACGCCAACTGCCGTTCCCTTCTTATAATCAGTTGCTGCAGTTGCTCACAACTGCTCAGGGACTCAATCAATCTCAGTGAATTCTCCTCTAAATGCAGCCGCTTCAGCTGGGGCAACAACTCAAAGCTGTTGCCACTCAGCGTGCCCAGCTCGTTGTGATGGAAGTAGACGTCGCGCATGCTCTCCATTTGGAGTCCATTGCAGCTCAATCTGAGACTTATGTCATCCACAAATCTCTCAATCTCCACACTCTGCAGCTGCAGACAATTATCCAGATACTCCAGTCCATAGCTGGAGGTATTCAATGGCAATGTCTGACTGCCGTTCAGCAGCACATGCAACTTGCCTGCCACACGTTGGGCGCCAAGATCAAAGTTGCCTGCCGCACGACTCTGACTCTCATTGCTGCAATCAATGTCGAGTGGCAGACCAAAATCCTGCTCCTGCCGCAGCTCCAGAGGCGTCACAAAGAGCGTGGCACGTATAAGGCAAGTTCCATCGGCCAGCACGTGCCGCAACGAGAAGAAGAACAAGATTGCGATGAGGCAGTGCGTCATCTGCCCGGTGGCATACCACTTGCTCATCGAAGCGTTGCGATTCCAAATTTGTTGATTCGTTTATTTTGATTTCTTTTTTCGTTTTTTTTTGTTTTGCTGCCGCTCGCGACGCGTGCGAAAATTGAACTGCGGCCCTCACATTGAGGGAAATGCTGAAAAACTGAAATACTTAAACTGAAAACACACCTTTAGCTCTTTTCAATAAGAGCGCCGCCCCCCCGCTGCCTGCCTGCCCGCCTGTCGGCCCCCTGGGGTCTGTGACTATATTAAAAACATTATTTCTCAGTTTATATCTTTCAATTTCTTCTCCTATTTTCCGCTCTCTGCTTCTGTTATATTTAGCCATACAATATTTGCGCTCTCTCACTGAAATCGCTTCCTATTCTTCCACAGCTGTCAACATTGCCCCTCCATACCCCTATCCTTTTGTCCAAACTCTGCCTCTAAGCATCATCACTTTTCGCATGAATTCCACTCAGCATCATATGCCTCCAAAATGCTTGTGTGGAATATGTTTACATATATTCTATGGCGATTTATATGTATGTATTTTGTATTTAGGTGGATACTGCGCCTCTGGGAGGCGAAAGCTCTTGAGTATCGTTGAATTGTTTATACAAATGGCAAAGAGTATATTCATTGGTCATCATCCACTTGGCACTCACTTGGTTTGAGATCTGCCAGAAACCATTGATATCTGACTAAGAAGTATCTAGTGTGTGGAAGTGTTATAATTATAGAATAGACCTTGAAAAGTACCTTAATGTATTATAAATATTATTAATAAGCAATATCTTCAATGTGCAATTAATTGGTAATTTCTTAGGAAAGATTCGACTAGAAGTTACCCTACAGCACATTACAAACAATTAAGAAATAATAATAAATTAAATTAATATCTTTAGAAAGCAAAGCAATTTAAAATAAATGTTGTAGAAAATGCTTAACTAGAAGTTACCCTAATGCACATTACCAAAATCTTTAAGAAACAATGTCAACAAATAACAATATACAAATAAAATTAATATAATTATTGTAATAGCAATTGAAATGTAATTAAGTAGCAAAGAGTCGAGTAGAAGATAATATATAGGATATAGGATGAAGCATAATTGAGGAATATTAAAACATTGCTCTACTGTTTTATCCGGATGGACTAAAGATTAAATCGATACTAAAGTTAAGATTATAGGTAGTCCTCTTTAGATAATTCTCTTCCTTTCCATATCTCCCTCCTTCCCCCTATCTATAGTTGAGTAGGCCTATTGGAAGTATTCGGATTAAAACGCATGGGAGACTTATCTTTGAAAGTTCTCCGTTGGCACTAAAAGAGACCAAACGCAAAATTCTTGTAAATGTTATTTCCGGCTAAAAACGAACCCAAAACCAATTCGATGCCTAGCAGTCTATTTTAACTAAATTCAGGTGTTTAAAATAGTAAATTTATTTATTTTAAATGCATTTGTTCTGCTCTGTAATACTGTTAGTCATATCTAATCAAATTGCAACACAATTATGTACACTCAATAATTAATAGTTTTCTTTCCACATGATTCCTTAAGTTTTGTAACGAATTTAAACTACATTGGCTCACTTATAGGTATTTTAAAAAGGTATAATTATGCAATTTCCATTTCTGTTCACCCATTTTTTCAATATCTAGCTAAAAGATATTTTCTGAATATCTAATTTAAAAAAAATCCATATCCATAATGTACACATTTACCAGAAATCCTTACTAGACAGAGAAAAATGTGACTTAGTAATATTGATTAAGATCTTTGAGCTTATGAAGAATATAAATGTAATTATCAACTTTGTTCCGTTAAAAACCTATGTACTTGTAGTATCTATGTATATTTTTCTAGCGTTTAAATTAATAATTCCAATAAAAGAAAATAAATGTATCAATTGTTTGCTTAAAAATGAGTGCCTTGAATAAATTTTTTTAAAAAATTATTTTATTCGCATGATCTTTTAATTCATTTTATATCTATAGAGACACAAGAGCACCGACTAGTAGATATTTAGTATTATATGCATTTTTCTTCACATTCTGCTTGGCTTATAAATCTATTCCCGTTTCCATCACAACCTGAATAGAGAAACTCCACGCATTCATTGGCAGCTGGATCATAGCTCCACCTGAAATAGTATGACCCGCATGGACCTTCTTCTGAATGTGGCTCACCGCATTCCGCTGTAGAATGATGTATAACAATAATTACGAGAAAATCAGTATTGAGTATATTATAAATTCAAAACATACGATTTTTAAACGCCTTAGTACAGGCAACGAGCGCAGAAGACAACACAAATAAGACTAAGAAAATGGTCCTCATCGTTACCATTGATAAACTTGACTGGAAGATCTTAGCTTGGGTTGGGTGTATTTATATGTACATACTTAATGCATTTGGAGCCATATAATTATATGTATCATCTAATTTCACACCTTATTTCAACATTTCGTTATAATTAAATTATAATGGCTTATACAACTTTTTATATAAATATTATTATTTTTTATTTGATTTTATTGATAGACTAGAGTGACAAATCTTAGCTTGGGTTGGGTGTATTTATGTAACTATACAATCCAATTTCACATTTTTTTCAAAACATTTTGAGATAATTAAATTATAATAGCTTATATCATCTAAGTGTAGTAAGTACTGTAAATAATACTATTCATTTACTAGTACGTGAATTATTCAAGCTCAAATTGAATAAACCAGGCGACAGATATTCATACTGATAGCAATTGGACTTGGAGCAGAAGCATAAAATATGTTGAACATTTTTTAAATAAAATAAAACTTTCAAATAGATTTAATATGAACAAATTTGCTTTATTTGCTTTTAACTCATTGCTTTTTATGTCTACTTAGGCAGGGGCATGGGTGCACCATCTCCTCAGAAAATCTATTCCCGTTTCCACTTTATCCCCCATAGGTGTTAATGCTCAAGCTGCATGGAGCACCTGCTGGTTGTCGATCACCGCATTCCCCTGCAGAATGTGGTACAGGAATAATTATGAGAAAATCCTTATTAAGTATATTTTAAATGAAATACATACGATTTGGAAACGCCTCAGTACAGGCAACGAGAGCAGAAAGCACCACAAATGAAGCAAACGAAATTAACCTCATCGTTACTATTGATAAACTTGAGTGGCAAATCTTCACTTGGGTTGGGTGTATTTATATGGATATTTCTAATGCATTTGGTGCCATATAATTATTTAATCCAATTTCAAATGTTTTCGTAATAATCAAATTATAATAGCTTAGATATATCTTCCTTATGGTTTTAATCATATTATTATTTTATTTATTTTTATATAAATAATACTATTAATATAGTGCCTGAAGCTTCCAAGCTCGGATTAATAGCCAGGAGAGAGATAGACAGTAAAAGGAATTAGCGAACAAACAAAAAAGTTCCTGAATGGTTAAAAATAATGTAATGTAATTGAAAACAAATGCAAATTAATTTTTTGTTTACATTTATTTTAACTCATTGCTTTTTTATATCTTTAAAGATACGGGAACGGGAACACCAACTAGAAGATATGTGTTATTATATGCAATGTTCTGCACATTCTTCTTGGCTTTCAAATCTATTCCCGTTTCCACGACAACCTCCATAGGTAAACTTCACGCATTCATTGGCAACTGGATCATAGCTCCAACTGGGAAAGAATGCCCAGCAATTACCAGCTACTGAATGTGGCTCACCGCATTCCGCTGTAGAATGATGTATATCAATAATTACGAGAAAATCAGTATTTAGTATATTTTAAATTCAGAACATACGATTCTTAAACGCCTTAGCACAGGCAACGAGCGCAGAAGACAACACAAATAAGACTAAGAAAATGGTCCTCATCGTTATCATTGATAAACTTGACTGGAAAATCTAAACTTGGATTGGGTGTATTTATATAGACATTTTTAATGCATTTGGTGCCATATAATTACACTAGTTTACAAAATAAAATTTTTTTTTGCAAAGTGAATGAAAGTATTTTTCTCTTATGGACTTTGGCCCGCTAAACACGAAAATGGCATTTAAAAATTTTTTATGGAAGCGTTTTCGAAATATTCGAATTTTTTCGAATTTTTGAGGTTACTCCAACACTTTTGAGTAAACTTCCAAATCTACTTATCCAAATTTGACAAACAAGCACTTAAATTAAAGGTAAGTTAATTCTCTTCA